>JAFIRS010003608.1:0-124658 GCA_018342105.1 Gonioctena quinquepunctata | reverse complement strand
AACTCTTAGAAATACCAGAACCAAGAAGATTTTCCAAATGGCAAAGGCTTTTGAGAACTACTGCATGAAGTTTATCAAGGATTGCAGAAGAACTCAAAAAACATAGGGCGAACTTGATGTGGAAGAAATAAAAGAGGCGGAGAATTCACTTTTACGAAAAGTTCAAGAGGATTCATTCGGACAAGAAGTAATCACTTTATCGAAAAATCTAGATATTCCAGTATCGAGTAGATAGATAGATAGATAGTTAGATAGATATATACTTCATTGTCCAAGAATTTCTCATTGACAAAGTGAGATAAAAAACATAGTTATTAATAAAAGGATTGGTAGAACATATAAGTATTGAAATCGATTGAATATAAAACAGATAGATTTGAAAATATAGACAAAACAAAAAATAATTAATAAATAAATTATAAATAATAATAATAACCTTGCATACTATAAAAGCAATTGCATTACAATATATACAAAATTTGGTCAAGCAAATAACATATGTATTCACATATACATATATATGCACCGTCGTACATGTTAAAAATAGTATTAAAGCAGATAAAACACAAAAAAAAGAGAGAGAGAAAAAAAAACAAAACAAAAGTGTTTACATAATAATTATTTCAGCATCACTTTACGGTATTTGAGACATGTTCACGTGATATTCCTGTAGGCTATAAAAAGCCTTTTCAAGAAGCATATTTTTAACTGATCTTCTGAAGAGTGTATGATCTGAAATGTTTTTAATTAACTGTGGCAAGTGATTGAATATTCTTTTTCCTTCATACATATTAGAGTGTTTTGTTAAATTCAGTTTAGGTATTGGCAGGTGAATATTGCAGCTCTTTCTGGTATTCTAAGGTCTATTTTCAGAAGACTCAGTAACATATTTTCTGTGAATCAGGCATACCACTTCCAGAATAAAGATGCTTATTACTCTTAGAATTCTTTGTTGAACAAAAAGTTGTCTACAACTATCCCTGTAGTTAGCC
Organism: Gonioctena quinquepunctata; assembly: GCA_018342105.1. NCBI lineage: Eukaryota > Metazoa > Arthropoda > Insecta > Coleoptera > Chrysomelidae > Gonioctena > Gonioctena quinquepunctata. The sequence continues at coordinate 123,666 of JAFIRS010003608.1, read as the reverse complement.
CTACACAAGTACCTAAGAGATCTCTTCTGCAGTACAAATACCTGATTTAGGAGTGTTTGATTACAAAATCCCCAAAACGCAATGCCATATCTTAGATGGGACTCTACAAGGGCAAAGTATGTGGATCTGGCTGTAGATATGTCAAGTTCATTGGCAACAATTCTAACAGCAAAAGATCCGGAAGCTAACTTCTTACACAAAGATGTGACATGTTCATTGAATTTCAGCTTGTTATCAATGTGCAGGCCAAGAAACCTAGTACAAAGTGTCTCTACAATATTAATACCATCAAGTAGTAAGTTATCATAGCTGAATTTGAAGTTAACTATTTTGGTTTTATCCAGATTGAAGCAGAGCAAGTTTGAATCACACCATTGCTTAACTTTCTTTAAATCTGAAGAGACCACTTGTTTCAAGATATTAATGTTTTTCCCATGCCATAACAATGTGGTATCATCAGCGAAAATTGTGAAGGATCCTTCAATATTTATTGTAGCGAGATCGTTTATGTACAGTAAAAACAAGATCGGGCCCAAAACAGATCCCTGGGGTACTCCGCAATATAGTGTCGAAAGATCAGAACATACATCGTTCGTTTTCACTATTTGCGATCTATTCACGAGGTATGACCTAAACCAATCGAGACATGTTTCTCTTATTCCATAGTGATGCATTTTCTGAAGCAGTATTTCATGGTTGACACAATCGAAAGCTTTCGAAAAATCGCAAAACACTGCTGCAATTGCTTCACCTTCATTCAAGCTCATGTATACTTTTTCCAAAAAAGAGAGAATTGCGTCATTAGTATTTTTAGAATTCTGAAACCCAAATTGATATTCGTTTAATATTTTTCCATTTGATAAAAATAGTAACAATCTATTCTTAACTAATTTTTCTATGATTTCAGAAATTGTGGACAGCAACGAGATTGGTCTGAAGTTTGATGGGAGGGTAGTGTCACCACCTTTAAAAAGAGGTATAACAAGTGCCGTCTTTAAGCCTGAGGGAAATACTCCAGTTTCAAAAGATTTATTTATTACATCTGCTAGTGCGGATAGCGCTTTGAATGGTAGGTTTTGTGATAGTCTCCTAGTTAATCCATCCAATCCGAAGGATTTATCGTTTTTTATTTCCCTTAGTGTTTGTTTTATCTCGTGAACATTTGTAGGCATTAATCTCAAATAGGTTTGGCAGGAAGTATTGTCGGGATAGCTCAAAGGATCCAGTTGAGATGTTAGATTACCTGTCAAATTTTTTGCAATAGAGCAGTAGTAGTCATTCAATGTATTAGGGTTTATGTTACTAATCTCCGCTGTTGTCGATATACTTCCTTTTCCCGGTAATTCGTTAATAATTGCCCATTTCTCTTTAGGTTTGTTTTTTGATTGTTCCATCCTGTTGGAGTAATGATTGTTCTTACATTCCTATAAATACTCCTATATTTATTAAAAAAAGTTTGTATTTGATGTAAATTTCTTAATTGTACGCAGGGATCTGAAGTTTTTCGCAGAAACTTTCAATCCTGTTGTTATCCAAGGCTTTTTGTTTTTTATTTTCAATTTTTTAAGTGGAAAGCATTCATCAAATTTATTACTTACGATTTCTTGAAAGAGAGTAACAGGGTCAGAAGCATTTATTATAACGTTCCAATTTGTCTGCTCACATGATAGTTTGAATTTTTTATAGTTCTGTTTGCTGAAGATTCTACCTTCTCTGAATTTAACATGTCTTTTCTCTCTATTGAGTGAAAAGTTAAGTTGAATTGCTTCATGATCAGATAAGCCTGCAGAAATAACTCTCGTATCAGATTTGTCAATAAAATTTGAGCAAACATAATCAATTACCGTAGCAGACTTGTCTGTGATTCTAGTTGGTTCTCCAATATGCATTTTCAGATCGAAGCTGATGAATAAATTTTGTAGGATATTAGTGAATGTACAATTTTGGGAGAAATCTATATTGAGATCTCCTGCAAGAATGATTTTGGCTCTGAGTGGTAGAGATGATGAAAGTATTTCCAGCCTTTCGAAGAATATGTATGTATCACTTGTTACACCTGAAGGCGCTCTATACATACATATTATATAATTTTTTTTTTATTGTGAGCTATTGAGAACTCAAATTCACCTTCAACCAGCATGTTGTCATATTTGTGTATATCAACTAAGAAATATTCGTCTGACATATTTTTATGAATGAGAATAATTGTTCCACCATGTAAAATTTTTTTCCGACAGAATTTCGAAACAATGAGATAATCAGGATGAAACATGAATCATCATTCAGTAACCAATGTTCAGTCAAGAGTAGAAATGTTGGAAAATTTTCAGATTCCAAAAATATTGAGAGTTCATCAGTTTTATTACGAACAGATTGAATATTCAATAGAATCAGTGAAGTATTTTGTTGAGGATTAGTTTGTAACCTAGAGGATTGTTCGGTCGTGGATTTGATTGAGATGTTCCTCAAATGAGAACTCACCTCGAAAAAACTGCAGTGATTCATTTGAGGTAACTTCAATTCTGTTTATAGTTTTTATAACAAAGTTATGTGTCCGATTTGAGATTAATGTAAGGATTTTTTTAAATTTTTCAATCACTTCAAATTTACTGCCTTTTTGTTCTTGTCCAGATAAGAGTGTCGAAGAACAATTTTTATTATTTTGTTTGAACTGTTTGATTCGATTGTAAATTATTCTATTGATATTTTTGTCATTCAGAGAATGACACTCTGTCATTATTATCAAGTTGGTAAACTTGCTAAGACCTAATGTATTTGAAAAAAATTTGTATAGAGAGTTCCTATTGCTTACATTTCTAGTATTAAACATTATCACTGTCAAGTCTTCCCTACCAAAATGAATAGTTTCGGTAAATATATTTTTTGTAAGATCAGTGATCTCCACGTTTTCATTTTTTTCATATACACAGCATCTATGGCCAGTGTCAATTTTGGTGAGTACCTTAGAAAAACCCGAGGCATATTGGTCTCCAAGTATGTGGATTTTTCTCAGTGGAAGGGATGGTATTGGTACCTCTGATTCATTTGTTATCCTTACCTCTGATTCATTTGTTATGCTTAAATCGGGTGTGTTTATGGCCTCGTTCACAGCATCCTCGAGAATAGTTGCATTTTCTAGTTCCTCCATGAGCGATGTCTGGTTTACTTTTCCTATAAATGGGTTCAGACGGTTGGAGTCATTTGAAATATTAAACGAATTTTCATCGAGGTTTGTAGTCAAATTGCCAGTGGATGTGGCCTCATGTTCATCGATTTTCAGCGCCTTGTCATTTTCTAGCTTCTTTCTTTCGTTTATATTGTTTCTTGAAATCATCTTCATTTCTTCTTTGTATTCTTTCTTCCTGTTGGTTGTCCGTTTCACTGGTTTTCCTCTCTTTTTTTGTTTATCAGTTTTCGTTTCCATTTTATCATTATGTCCATCATCAAGGAAATTTGTATCATTTGGCATCACTGTATTATCACGTTCGTCCGACTGAGTTAAAACAGAATCATTTTTCACTAGTATGCCCACTTTTTTTTGTTCTATATGGTTTATCTCGGTCTGGGTGTGGGTGCTGATAAAAACTGTACTTTTTATGTTCCTACATTCTCGCTTCAAATTCATCAGCTCAGCTTGCAGTGCATCTATAGTTTTTATATAATTTTGAATTCTACTCACGAGATCGTTTTCCATTGTTATAGCGTCCTCATAGAATAATTCGTATTTTTTGTTCAGTCAGTAGTTTCAATTGTTTCTTCTTCATGTATGCCTTCCGATCTTAGCTCTTCAATTAGTTTTGTATAGAACTCATCTTTGCTATCATCACTGTCGACTGAAATTTCACACTCCTTACAGACAAGTCTGTTATTATTTTTGTATGCTTTCAGAGCAATTTTATCATAACAACTCATGTGGAATACTCCATGGCATCTAACACATATATAGTAACCATTTTTTGGTTTTTTATTGCAACACAGAAACACAAATTCATTATTTTTTGAGGAGCACTCAGACACATGTTGTTTACCAGCCATCGAATCGAAGTGAAGTGTAGGTTGTACATGTTCAATTGTTTTTATGACACAGAAGAGAAACTGATACGACTGGGGGTAAGATTAAACAATTCAACAAGACTCAATGAAAACATGAAACATCCTATAATTTTGAACCCAAAACATGAGATAACAAAATTGACCATACTGTTTCACTTCGAGGAAGTTAATCATCATGGACAGGAAATTGCTATCAATAACTTACGTCACAAATTTTGGATTCTTTGCATGAGACAAGCTGTACGAAGTTGTTGGGCAAATTGTCAGAAGTGTAAAAATCGCAAGTCACTGCCAAAGATTCCTATAATGGGACAACTTCCGACTTGTCGGTTTGAGCCGACCATTAGACCTTTCGTGAAAACGGGTGTGGATCATTTTGGACCAATCGAGGTAAGAGTTGAAAGAAGTCATGTCAAGAGATGGGGCGTTATATTTACCTGCATGGTAACCAGAGCAATCCATTTAGAAATTGCCAACGATTTGAGCACAGATGGTTTTATTCATACCTTTCGACAATTTGGATGTATGCGAGGATTTCCAGAAGAGGTCTATAGTGATAATGGGACTTGTTCCAAAGGAGCTGAATGAGAACTTTCTGAGAATCTTGAGAAGCTGAATCAATCAGAAATTATGAAATTTTGTTCCTTAAAATCTATAAGATCGTTTTGGAATGCTGCATTCGCACCAAACATGGGAGCATGCTTGGAGATACTTATCCAATCTGTTAAGAAAAACATCAAGGAAGTATTGAAAACCAAATACCCGCAAGAGTATGTTCCTAGGACAGTTTTTACGGAAGTAGAGAACATACTCAATTCAAGACCACTGACTCATGTATCTGTAGACCCTGACGACGAAGAAGCCTTGACACCGAATCATATCCTCATAGGGCAGTCATACACTGCTGTGCCATGTACAAACACGGATGTCAAAAATATTGATCTCTTATCCGAATGGAAAGCTGCCCAGAAGATCTTCAACTCATTCTGGTTGGGATGGACCAAGGAGTATTTGCCATCTCTAATCAATCGTACCAAGTGGCATAAGGATCAAAGATCCGTCAAAATTGGGAACATAGTTCTAATCGTCGACCCAAATGGCCTTGGAATGTTTGGATGAAAAGGAAAATAATTAAACTTTATCCAGCAAGAGATGGAAAAATCAGAGTTGTAGACGTCACCATGGCAAATGGAAATCAACTACGACGACCTGTTTCCAGACTCTGTATACTAGATGTGAGAGGAAAGGACGACGAGGAAGATTAGAAGAATTTGAGTATTTTTCATGGAGAGAACAATTACTAAGGGGGAGATATGTTAAAGTTATATTTATCATTCATTGACCGAACTATTATTGAATGTTATTGCTGTGTTACAGATAGTTGACTATGATACATACAAAAAAAAAACAATTCTGACATTGACAAAAAAGGTGTTATGAATTTCTGCCTTTCGAACCGGAAAATATTGAATTTAAAACGATATTTCAGGTAAGACTGAAACAACCATCCAAAATACGCAAGCAGCACAGTTTCCGAAAATGAATTCACGTGATCATCAACTCTCCAATCCATGAATTTCGCATATATTTCTTTATATATCTTTTTAGATTTTACTGGTAATAAATTGAATTTACTTGAAACTGCATTACTGAAAATGTTATATATTCATTGAGTTTCCAAACACTGATGTTTTCATACTCAGATAATATTAACTTGTGCTATAAAACATTTTTCCTATTTTTTCTTGTGGCGTGTTTAGTGTATATTATCTCACAACTATTTGTAGGTGAATAATTAATTATTTTTCACTTTAATTTTTCAGATATCTGTGCATGAATGTGCCTGCCAAATTGTGAACTTCCATTCCGAAATAATCCTTCGTTGAGGTTATTCCATTTTCCAATAAAAGATACCGCTCGATATAAACGTTGGACAGTGCACTCAGGTAATATTTCTCTCTATTCCAATTATAAGTAGTACTATTTTTGGAAGATAACTTATTTCCTGGCGGATAATGTTGAATGCTATCTGCTCGACATATATGCAATAATTCATATAAATGAATATTAAATTGCAAATGTTTGTTTCTAAAAGACATTATTGTGTTTAGTTTAAATCAGTCTTGCCTGACACCTATAGACCGGTTTAGGGCTGTTGGCCCTCATCAGTATAGGTCAGACCCAGCCAACTATCCGAAGATCTCTTGCTGAAGCGAGACTGAATTAAACATCGACACAGCCATGCCTAACACGTTAGCTGCCACAATGTTGAAACAAAAATGTCTCGCTGTGCCAAGTTGCTTTTCCAGCTAATATTACTACTGGGGTGCGGGAGACATGGCTCCCGTGTCTCGAAACGGACCTGGTGACAGAAAAAAACACCGCAGATACTCCAACTGCCCAAAACCGGTCTATAGGTGTCAGGCGAGACTGATTTAAACTAAACGAAATCATGTCTGTTAGAAGAAAAACAAATGCAATTCAATATTAATTTAATGAATTATTGCATGGATGTCGAGCAGATATCATTCAACATTCTGCGTGGTATTAGCCAGGAAAGTTGTTGTTTTATACTCTTCATCTACCAACCTACAGTTTAATTTATATCAAACTATCATGGAGAAGACTTTGAGAATTGTTATTCTTTGTTGAATAGTCCTCTGCATTTTGCGAAAACAGTGGCGTTCCTCAGTATATAACTAAGTTTCTTGTTTCTTGGGGGTTCGATTTCTATAAAAAATGATGAATACTTTTCAAATAATGATTTATTACATGTCCAACTCTTCAATCGTGACCACAGTCGCACCGTTAGATATTTGGAAAAATCGATGCATGGTATTCCATACGACACCGGCTACATAGCTTATGAAGAAATTGACAACATCCTACTGAGACACCTATTCTACCAGGCTGATCGGATTCATGTGAGAGGGAACCAAAAATACGATTTTCTCCAAAAAAAATGAAATGGGATTGTCGTACCAAGTGGAAATCTACGATGTGGCCTTCTATGATTCAAGTCATTGGTCGACAGACAAATTCGAGCCTACCCTGGACCACTGCCCCTACCACAACAGCGGGAAGTTCATGTGGGCCCAGAGAAACACCTAATATCTTCACCAATGGTTGCGTACATATATCTTACCAAATTAAGTTCATTTAGAATTGTTTTTTTTTAGGAAATAAATATGTATGTGTGTATTTCAGTGTTCCTGTCCATCTCTCCTTCCTCCCTTTTTCTCTTTCAGGTGGGGTTGAGTTCCCAATTGAAAAAATTAAATGAAGTTGGAAAAAAAGTTGAAAATACTTGAGACAAAAAGTTGAAAATACTTGAGAAAAAAATTATAATACTTGAGAAAAAAAATTAAAGTACTTGAGACAAAAATTGAAAGAATAATTGATAAAAAAAAGTTGAAAAAAGCTAAGTTTGAAATGAAAAACGAAGAGGGAAAACCGTCGGAGGTATCTCTCCCTATCTCACACCCACACACGGTATACGTGGCTCACGTCACGTACACCTCATGTTCGTGAAATTAAAGTCAGGTTAGAGTCTCTCTCTATTCATTTATTTTGATATTGCATGAAGATTCCAAGCTTTTTTTCACAGTTTTGAATAGGAATTCAGCCGAAGCGGAAAACATTATGGTTATAACAACACATGAGAGCACAAAAATCTCATATATTTCATGTTCCAAGGGTGGTAGTATTGGTGGTGGTGGCGGCCTTGGTGATGTCATCGCTACTGCTGCCATTGGAAGACTCCTCCATGGCATCACTGCACTTGTAGAATCATTCATTTCAAACTTGAGCTGATATTCCTCGATTATGGTGTTGTTGTTGTCATCGTCTTCGATGTGGGGTGGCAGGTCTGTGGTGAAGAATAACCTTCGAAGTCCTACTGTTCGATTCATTGGAATCCAAGACTGATTATCGCCATCTTTGAAAGAAACCGCTGCTCCTCGTACATCATCATACGGTATGTCTACGTATAAGATGGTGTTCAGAATCAAAGTCACTGGTACCATTTGAATCATATTTCGATGTTGATGGCTGTGTCGTGCAGAGATTCAACTCTTTTAATTTCTTTGTGACGTTTCGTTTTTATTCATAAAACTGCAACTCTCCGTTCGGAGCTCTGACTTTCCAATGAAACTGTTCCAATTTCCGTGTAAACTCCTCTGCCATCGACGACATAATCTCAACTGACGTCATTTTAACAAAAAACTCCCATATATACTTTTCGTTTTCCTCCTCCTCTAAACACTCCTTCGATCCACCCTGTATATTTGGCAACGTTTCAAAATATTATTCGAGTCGTATCTGACCTTGAATGGATTTGCGTTTTTATTCAAGTTATCCCACAGTTAAACCATGCAGTTGCATACTCTCTTATCTTGTTAATATAAACAAACTCCTTCAAAGGATGCCGCCGATATCTTATCTTGTTATTGTTAAAAAGAATGCCCCCGATATCCGGTAGCTTACACAAACAACTGATAAGAGAAAAGTGCTGCCAATATTCCTGCAAAGACTTGTCGGTTGAGTCATGGCCGCATCATCGCTCATAAACACTGCTGACTACTCCCACTTCCCAAAATGGCCGCCGCCATTCATTCAGTCTTTCGTCCGACCAATGCCGTTGACGAATGCAGCTACTGGTTGACACACCCACTCACATTTCAATATGGCTGCTGCTGCTGCTAGGCTGTTGGACAGCGGCCGGTGGCTATCACCACTCCCACGACCTATCACAGCTCTCCATCCCCACTCTCAATCACATACTCCCATAACAACATGGCTGCCACCATTGGGACCAATCACAACCACTCACTCCCAACCTTTTTTGCTACCCACATACGACCACACCCCCACCATAGAACCGCCATTTTTCCACAAACTCCTTCCACAACGAACCGCCCATGACCGCCACCATCATCCCTACCCCCACCTTTGCCAAAAACCACCCGCTCGCCAAAACCCACCATAAAATAGGGGTTGCGCCAGAACCCCCATACTCCCACGACCTATCACAGCTCTATCCACCCCCACTCTCAATCACACACTTCCATACACAACATGGCTGCCACCATTGCGACCAACCACAGACCAGTCACCCCCAACCTTTCTCCCTACCCATATACAACCATACCCCCACACTCTCATAAAACCGTCATATTTTCAAAAACCCTCCCACAATGAACCGCGCCCATGACCGCCACCATTATCCCTACCCCCCCGCCTTCGCCGAAAACCACCCGCCCGCCGAAAAATAGAAGTTGCGCCAGAACCCCCATAGTTTAGCTACTCACAATATTTTACCTTAATATCGAATGAATCTCCTTCGTTAAGTCGAATGAAATGGTTCCATTTCTCTTCATTTCCTTCCGAACAACTAGGTAGTACTAATGATCTCATATTATTTTATGTGTATCAAATATGATATATTTGATTCATTCTCCTCCGAAAAGAAATGGCAGAAATAGTTTATGTGAATTATAGTTTTTGTGGAATAATCAGAAAACGAATAGTTTCTTTTTTTACCAATAGAGCAATATGAATATGTCTAATAACTTTGTTTTGACATTAAACATTTATTTATTTCCATATCTGAGATCACAATGAAATATCTCAACTTATAGGCGAATTTTGTCTTCCTTATAGATTTGTTTCACCATATTTGAAAGATTTGCATCTAATCCATTATCCCATGTATCGAGCCCATGAACAGTAGTGAGTAGTCAACTGTAATTGGAGCTCCCGAATTCTAGTGAATAAACAAGCTATAACGGCGAATCAAATATTTCTGAAAGTAAAAATAGAAATAAAAGGTTACTCTGTAGTCATACCGAAATTCAATTGAAACAAAAAACTGGTCCTGACAAGAGAAACCCGCGAGGAAATAGAATCTGCAGTTAACCAAGCAGTGACCAAGACCATAAAAAGTGGAAGACTTATCAATCAAAAAGTAAACAAAGTCACTGATGCTATAGTGAAAACAATCGACCAAAAACTTCTGAAGATTGAATCTACAGTGGCGGAGTGCAAACAAAATTATACTGAAATGAGTGTTGATTACGAAAGCAAACTGAAAAACATAGAAGCTGAAATGAACGAAATAAAAGAAGAAAAATACAAATGGAAAAAAAAACCAAACGAAACTAGAGATGAACTTAGAAAAATCCTCAACACGGAAATGTCTAAACAAAACAAAAAGGAAAATAAAAATGCAAAGGATTGGCAAAAAGGACGAAAACAAAACAAAAGGAATTTTTCTGAAACTAAATAGTTTGGAAAATAAACAAGTGATATATGGAAAAAAAAAATCTCAAAGGAACAGGAATTGTTATAAGGGAGGACCTGACTGGACCAAGAATAAAACAGATGAATATGGCCGTTGAAAAATTTGGACTCAAAAATGTCTGGAGCCTCAACGGAAAAATCTATACCGATATAAACATTAGAAACGTAGAGGACATTATGAAAATCTCACATCAACTATGGAAAGGATTAATTATAATGATATAAATAATATAGGCTGGTATTTCCCATAAAATTTTATACTTCTTTTTCCTTCCCGCAGATAAATACTTTTTCTTTGTTTTTTTTCTTTTCTCATATATCGGGAGCATTCAAATTATTTGAACTATGAAAGACTTCTTAGATGTATTTGATGATAACGCTGAAATAGATACAAGAATTTGTGATAACTTACTGGGTTATATACAGGGGAGAACAAATGTTACTGGGCGTGGAATAGGAATCGTCCATTGCAATATTAGGAGTATACAGAAACACTTTGATGAGTTCTTGGTTTATGTTGATATGGCAAAAGATATCTTCGACATAATTATTTCATCAGAAACCGGAAATATTAAAAACATTGGAGACTTTTTTATTCCTAATTATAGTATATATTATAACGAATCCCTGATAAATGAATGCGATGGTGTAAAAATTCACACAAGGAACAGTTTATCTGCAGAAGAAAATATATTTAAAAAAAATTAGAGACACTTCCTTAGGTTGATTTGTTCTATAGGATCTGCCCAAAAAAATAAAATTTCAGGTCTGACTGCATACTACAGACCTCCAGCAACAGACCCAAAGAAATATATAGAGGATCTAGAAACATACCTGAACACCTTACAGAAACAAAATCTTGAAGTCTATATAGGATATATTAATAAAAACCGATACTAACAACTACCTAAATACTCTGAATACAAACGGTTACATCTCCTACATTAACAAACCTACAAGAGTAACAAAAAATACAAAATCATTGATCGATCACATATCTGTAAAAATGCAAAACCACATAGTTAATCAAATAGAAATTGAACCCGTCTTACTTCAAACTGATATGACGGACCACTATAGTCCCTATATATACATTCATCTACCTGAACATGGAATCTCCGAATCGGAAAATGACCGAACAATAAGTAGGATAAACTACGACAGACTGAGAAATGCTCTAAAAAAAGGAACATGGGAGAACGTTATAAAATCAAGTGATTCACAATTAGCCTACCAACTTTTCAGTGATAAACTTAATGAACACATCGCCAAATCTACTGAAGTGAAAACATTTGAAAACAAATAGAGCAAGAAAATGAAACCTTGGATCACTTTTGGTCTCATTACATCCATCGAGCATAGAGATCGACTGAAAAAAAAAACTGATTAGGGATTTCTCAAGCGAAACTGAAATGGAATAAAAAAAAAAAAAAAAATTTTAAAAAAAAACTGAAACAGGGAAAAAAATACAAAAAAATATGGGGAGTTATCAATGATATAACTGGTCGTAATAAAAAATCAAATGAACAAATAGAAAACACCATAATCAATGAAAGCGGGAAATTCACAAAAAAAAATTAAGAAAAAGCAAACATATTAAATGAGTTCTTTACCAACATAGGTATAAAAATGTCTGAAAAAATACAGAAAACAAATCAACAACAAAACCTCCCGGAAAGTGATAAAGAAGACTCCACCATCTTCTTTGAACCTGTGTCAGAACATGAAATAATTATTCATATATCAAATCTCAAAAACGAATGTTCTCCAGGCCCAGATAAAATCACAGTAAAAACCATCAAAACTATACACGAATATATCACACGCCCGTTAACCCATATAATTAACTTGTGCTTAACAAGTGGAAAAATACCAGGGAAATGGAAAGAATCAAACATTACCCCAATTTTTAAGTCAGGTAATTGCTAAACCAATCAAATACAGGCCAATATCGATTATTAATAACCTAGCAAAAATATTTGACCAAGTAATCAAAAAAAGTCTAACAGGATTTTTCCATAAACATAAGATCATTACAGACAGACAATATGGTTTCATCAGAACACAAATACTGAAAATGCAGTTGTGGATTTACTAGAGCAAACAGTCAAAGCCTTGAACGAGTCATCTCAATGCTCAGCAGTCTTTCTAGACTCCGCCAAGGCCTTCGACACAGTATCACACAAAATTCTACTCAACAAGCTCTGCCATTATGGAATTCGCGGACTCCCTCTTGACCTTATGTCGAACTACCTAACGAATAGATTGCAGAGAGTAAAAATTGGAAATGAAGTCAGCTATGAATCAATGGTAAAAATTGGGGTACCACAAGGAACAGTGCTGGGTCTAATCCTCTTCCTTGTATACATAAATATTATTACGAAAATAGTTGGTTTAGAAGGTCACCTTATCTGCTATGCTGATGATACAGCATTAGTAGTCACGGGAGAGAATTGGGAGAAGGTTTAGAATATCGCCAATAAACCTACAAAAGATACATACCTGGTTAAATTCCAATAAACTCACCCTGAACATTGAAAAAACTAAATTTATAGCGTTCACACCAACGATCGTTAATCAACCAAATGTCTCATCAATAAAAATACATTCCAGTAACTGTCACAAGAACTTATGTGCTTGCCCATCTATAGAAAAAGTTTCCTCTGTTAAATATCTAGGCGTAGTCATCGACCAACACATACGATGGTCCGACCATGTCAACCAACGCCTTAGAACACTAATATACATCTTCTATAACTTAAGGGATATTCTATCTAAAAACAATCACATAATGCTCTACAACTCATTAGCTGAATCCATCCTATCCTACTGCATCACAGTATGGGGCACAGCCTTCAAGAACAAAATTACCATACTACAAACAACACAAAATACACTGCTAAAAATTATCCTAAAAAAGAACAGACGTTTTTCCACCAAAAAACTATACCAAAGTTCTCTACTTAAAACTACTCTATGCTCACCAATGTTCGAAAAAAATGTATAAAAACCAAGACAAATACACGCAGAATAAAACTCGAATAACCAGATCCACTTCGAGCATGTAACAGTTTAAAAAAACATTAACACAAAGAACATTCTTTTTTTTTTCTCATAAATTTTTCAACGCGCTCCCACCTGACATAAAACAAATATCTAACCAGAAAAAGTATAGAACAGAAACAGAATCATATATTATGAACTTCCCACGAAAATTTTACGATATTCTAAATTCAATATCAACCTAAACGTACTCAAAAACAAATATTCCTCCACCATTTGTTATCCAATCCCCGGTATATAACCCCCACGTAAGACACGAAAGTAATGAAACTTGATATAATATCACATATGTATTACAATCTACCTAGTATGATGATCATGAACATATTTATTTGAAAACTTTCAGACTGCACGCATAGCAAACAGGCAATCCTGCCTAGGCTACTGCGCCGGATCTGAAATCTTCATCATGAAATGAAATTGTGAATCTCATTGTAAATTATATGTACCTTATCAAGCGAGAATAAATTGAATTGAATTGAATTGAAATATCATAAGAATGTATTTCAATCAGTATGCATTTCCATTGGCATCATCTCCTCGATCTACCCCACCACTGAGCCATAAAAATTGTGCGAGGAAGAGGCAACACCTACCGCTACTGAATTCGGACTTCAAAAATTCTGTTCAAATCCAAAGTGCAGCAAGAAAACTGATTTTTATGTGTAACCAGATCTTTCGTAGCACAGAACAATAACTGTTTTCATAAATTGCATAAAAAAGTTGATACAGACCAAGTGTACAAAAATTCAATAAAAGTATAAAAGAATTGTAACCACCACACATGAAAAAAATATCCAATTAATTTTTTGTATCAGTTGCGATATGGTGATATTTTTCTGCCAACATTTCATAACTTCTACAATCTAAAATGTGAAATCTATAGTGTGGTTTTCATTACAATCTTAAAAAATTCAATATATTATATATTTTATATAAAAATATAGCATATGACTTTTCTCTGGGTTTGTGACAAAACCATGCAAATAATTGTATTCAAAGTGATCAGATAGTTTTCTAAAAGTCAGAAAATATTGCTTGATATCATAAGGCTCCATATTACATAATTATTTCAGGAATCTGATAGAAACTTTAACATTTCTCATATTTTGCAGAAGATTGTTATGAAATTTTATCTTACTGTAGACGGTTCTCCATTCATATAGGGATTTCTTATGAATGAGATTCAATTTTTTTATATAGTTCCACAAATATGAGTTTGACGGTGTATTTCAAATTGATCTGGATGATTCATAAGAAATTAATTCAAAGATATAGATTGCTGGTTTGGCCAGTACTTTGTATGACTTGGAGATTTCTCTGCAGGAATCTCTTATGCATTTTTTTAAGTATTCTGATAAAATTTTTTGCGATGGAAAAATTCTGTTCACTTCAGCCTCAAATGACTATTCTCCTAATAGAATAAAAATTTGCATAATATACAGTTATCGGTACTTCAGGATCAACACTTTTTGAGAACTCTTGAGGCATATGTTACTCTAGATAGTTTATTGCAAAGCTTGTCTATATGATATTCTATCAGTATTATTCTTATTCATATTATTAATAAATATATTAAACAAAATTGCACTAAGAATGATACCCTGTGGGACTTCCATAGACGTACCCAAGGCAACGGATCTTACTATCGTTTCTTTTCGAGTTCTATTTATTATTTTCTTTCTCAAATATGACTCGAACCAGTCATAAGAATTTCCACAAATTCCATATTAAGTTTCCCCAATAAAATATCTTTACAGTCAAATGCCTCAGATCAATTCATGATAATCCCATAGGATAGATCTCCCTTTTCTTTTTTGTAATGAACAAACTTGTTCAAATAATCATACTAAAAATTGGAAAACATTCATTCAGAAGGAATACTAATTGTTTATTTACTCATTGCTATTTCAAAAATCTTTGATAAATACTACACTGATTGGTTGAAAATTCATATATCTTACTTATTGCCTTTTCTATGGAGAGGTTGCACAACAGCAATTTCCAGTTCTCCTAAAAAAAATATTTCGTCAAAGGACCCTGCTCCAACGTTATGGAAAAGTGCTCTATGTGGGAATTGCCTGAATTTTTGATATTGTTCAGAAGAATTTGTCCTGATTAAGAGCTACCATTGTGCTAAAGTCCAATAATCATTAGTTTCGGAGATATTGCAGTCGTATTTTATCCATATTATGGTACTTGGGATAAGCGCAACATGAATCTGAAATTCGATACCCTCCGTCTAACTTGCTTCATAGCATTCTTGAAGGTTCCAATCGGCCAGCGCGAAAGTACCACCACACAGGTCTCCAATAGGTTAAATTGTGACAAGAATGTATTTATTCAAGTACTCATTCAATGAAGGAGGGAGAAATCTGTTGTGAATGTTATACAGCTTAGAAGTTACGAAATGAATTACCAACTCCAGAATTATTTTCAGATTACCTATATTGAAATATTCAAACAGGGGTTATTGTCCACGTGGAACAACTTGTATAGCACAATAGCAAACGTCCCGTGAACAAAACAGAAATGCAACACTCTTACCCAAAACCAACTCAATATTCATTTTCTAGTATCATTGGCCAATATTTCCGAAACTATTGGTTATTGGACTTTAGCGTAATGGTAACTTTTAATCAGGAAGACTTCCTCTAAACAATTCAGGCAATTCCCACATAGATCTCTTTTCCCTAAGGTTTGAGAAGGGCCCTTCGACCAGGAAGGTCCATACACAACATGTGCACATTTTTTCAATATGTGGTGGGTAGGTACTCCGATTCTTGTGTGCTGCTTTTGTTCTTGATATTTTTCATTTTATCGACTCATTCATATTCTGTAACCGGGCACGGAAACAAAGGTAGGGATAGAAGGCTATTGACTTTTCAAAACCACTTAACCTCATCACTAATAGAAATTAAAAAATATCTCAACTGAAAGGCACATTTTTTCTATATATATTTTTCATTTGAGTCAGAAGATTTGCATCTGATAATAATTGTTCCATTCTTCCATGAATTCAAATTCATCTTTTTCCAAATACAGTACATAAAATATTAGATACTGGAAAACTCTCATAATTTCAAAATTTTAATTTAATTTTTTTTTTTTTAATTTGTCTTTTTGCCATCGGGGGGTGCTGCTACTTTACGGAATACAATTTGAATATGTTGAGAAAGGAAACATTCTCAATTGAATATTGATATAAAGATTTTTCTGTGAATTGAAAAATCCACAATTAAAATGAAGTTTTTTTTTGTGAATGTCCAACAGAAAACAACTACTTTTCCGGCTAATGATTGCACATCTGATTTTATGAACATCCTGTTTATATTTTCAATAAATCAATTTGAACAGTTTCCCTGAAAGGTTAATAGATGGCGATCGCGAATTGTATCCAATACTTTTTCCATAGAGATTGACTGACTATGTATCTTCAGACAATGGTAACAGTGATGAAATTCACAGTGACAAAAATCACCAGTCCATGCAGGCCCTCACCGTGTGACAGTTTCTATAGATAAACGTGTCTGTTTTACCTGATCCTCAATGATAAAGCTTTTAATGAGTTGGGGTGCTCTATGGGAAAACATTCTATAACTATGTTAGACAACCCGTTCATACTGGATATGGAATCGTATACGTTGACGGATTGGCTAAAACAACTCCTCACAAACCCCTAATATTATTTCTGAAAAAGACATTCTGTACTATAAAACAATTCTAGTTCTCACCAATGCACATAAAATATCCGACACGAAAATCAATTCAAATATATCATAGAAATACATAAATATAATTTCTAGACTATTCTCATCCGTCAGAAAAAAAGTGAATCGAGAAAGGAACTGAAAAGGAGGGGTGGAACCAAACTCTTCTGATGGTGTTGTACACGAGAATCTATTTTATGAGGAACCGAATATGGATATCATTCATCAGAGGCATACGCGCCACAAAGAAAATATGGATGTTTTCGATAAAGACACTGAGATCGTGAGTGAACATTCTATTATATTGCTGCTCGTCAACAAAAATGGTGACAGGTTCAAAATTATCTACGTATACTCGGAGTCCTTATATCATTCCAATAAGCCAATCAATAGAGATTCTCTGATCTATTGATTCTGAGACAAAAATATAACCAAGAAACCGTCAGTACTATCATACGAAAGATGTTTTGTACTTATATCCTGTTATGTTTCCTACTCCCAACTGTCATTGCCTGATTTGTTATAAACATTTGAAAGCATTTTTTTGTATTTTTTATCGTTTTTGAGTTGTTACTTGAAAACTAATGAAGCAATCTCGACACTCTCAATGATTAATTAAAATGCCAAAAAAATGTACCCTTACGCGACTCGATTGGATTATTAGTAACGGAAAAACCTAAAATATTCAGATTTTTTTTAAATTCATGACTCCGCCACTTTTCAGGTTGTAGTGCAGGCTTTCTACGATATAGTAGTTATTAATATGTACTTCATGTCTGAAAAACTCAGGCGCTATCGGATCATTAGTTTTGGCATAATTGCAATCTGAATTTTTCAATCTACTCCATTGCAGCAGACCTGGATGCGTCATAGGTGGGCCGATTTCAATTTTTCTGAAATATTCCGAGAGTAGAAGTATAGTACTACAAAATGTATATTCTCATTTTAGGTGAAAAATACTTCCAAACATGACCGAAAATAGGCAAGTGCGTGAAAGCGGCTGAGTAGTGGGGGTAGAGCAGCACGCGGCGAAGCGTATGTATGGTAATACAAGCGCGATGCGCCCATTGTGAATCTGCGTACTGAGCCGCTTTCATCCAGTCGTCGGTTTTCGGTCATATTTGCAAGTATTTCTCACCTATTTCGCAGCATTTTAATGCAAAATGAGAATAGTCATTTTGTAATACTATATAAACTTCAACTCTGAAAATCTTTTAGAAAAATTAAAATCGGACTACCTATAACGCATCCAGGTCTGCTACCATGAAGTGCATTGAAAAAATCAAATTGCAATTATACCAATACAAATAATCCAACCCTGAGTTTTTCACACATATGTTCATATCTATCACTACCATGTCGTGGAGAGCCTGCAAACATCCCCCATTTTTTTATAATTTATCGAAGGCCTTCTTTAAATCGAGAAATATACCCAGACGGACGTCCATGGCATTGTAGATTTTTTATGTTAAGACACTACTAGTATGCTGGGTAGATACATTTTGTTGGAATCCAAATCAATGAGGTGAGAGAAATTTGCGTTTTTTTAAGTATTTTGTCATTTTTTTTATTTTTTTTTCAAATATTTCCGAAAAGCTCGATGTTGTGGATATAGGACGATAGTTATCCATATAATATTTTTTATCCGATCTGTGCAATTGTTTGATGGTAGCAATTTTGAACTGTTTGGTACTGTTTATAGTTAAGTTGATTATGTGAAATAAGGATTTTGCTATGAAGTCCACTGCAGACCTAAATATTTCATTGGTGATTTGGTCCGGACCCCATGCTTTGTTATCTTTTATGTCTATTATAATATTTTTTATATCTGAGGTATTTTTTGGCTTTATGACCATCGATTGGGAGATTTTCTGTGCAGCATTTTAATGCAAAATGAGAATAGTCATTTTGTAGTACTATATAAACCTCAACTCTGAAAATCTTTTAGAAAAATTAAAATCGGACTACTTATGACGCATCCAGGTCTGCTACCATGGAGTGCATTGAAAAAATCAAATTGCAATTATACCAAAACAAATAATCCAACCCTGAGTTTTTCACACATATGTTCATTTATATCACTACCATGTCGTGGAGAGCCTGCAAACATCCCCCATTTTTTTATAATTTATCGAAGGCCTTCTTTAAATCGAGAAAAATATACCCAGACGGCTCGGTGTCGTCCATGGCATTGTAAATTTTTTATGTTAAGACACTAATAGTATGCTGGGTAGATACATTTTGTTGGAATCCAAATCAATGAGGTGAGAGAAATTTGCGTTTTTTTAAGTATTTTGTCATTTTTTTTTTATTTTTTTTTCAAATATTTCCGAAAAGCTCGATGTTGCGGATATAGGACGATAGTTATCCATATAATATTTTTTATCCGATCTGTGCAATTGTTTGATGGTAGCAATTTTAAACTGTTTGGTACTGTTTATAGTTAGGTTGATTATGTGAAATAAGGATTTTGCTATGAAGTCCACTGCAGACCTAAATATTTCATTGGTGATTTGGTCCGGACCCCATGCTCTGTTATCTCTCATGTCTATTATGATATTTTTTATTACTGAGGTATTTTTTGGCTTTATGACCATCGATTGGGAGATTTTCTGTGCTTCCAGTACCTTGAAATCAATTTAAAGTTTTGCCGACAATTTTTTGCCAATACTCGCGAAGTGTTCATTGAAAGCTTCTGCTATTTTTCTATCATATATTAGCTCCTCTTCATTTTCAATCATAAGTTTTGTAATATTGGATTTTTTCTCATTTTTCCTGTGGGTTCGTTCACTACGTCCCATGAATTCTTAGAAGAATTGGAGCTTTCCAATCTTCGTTTGAATTAATTAATTGAAGTTTTTTGTTTGATTTTGTCGCGTTCTTTGATTGAAGATATTATTCCATTTGTTACCAAAGTTTTCTCTTGCGGCTATTTTTTTGTTCAAAAACTGTGGTTTAACGATCTATATATTCATTCAGTTTTCAGTAAAAGGTGTTAGTAGCATTTGCTACATTATGAGTATCAAGTAGGTAAGTCATTCCAGTTTTCCTTTTTCAATATAGTTGTCAGTTTATTTGTATTGATTTTTTTCTGTCTGTCTGATTTTTGTCTTTGGTTTTTTTATTGTTTCGAAAAAGGAAGTGATGGAATAGTGGTCGATAATGTTTGTTCTTATAATGCTTGGGGTAATATCTGTGCGATCTTCTTGTATCGATTTCTCAATAACTAATAAAAAGCCTTTTCAAAGATAAGCTTTCATTCAAGCCGTGTACTAAAACGTATGAAATAGGTTCAATTCATCGCTGACAATGATTTAATTATTTTTTGTTGAATTATTTGCTTTTGGTAACCTTGTCGCGCAAAGTGTTCATAAAAGTAGCCTCTAATTAAATTGATTGGGCAGTGATTGGTTGGTAAGTGAAAATTCGTCAAAGTATTTAATTTCTAAAAAGTATTCATGAAAGTAGGTACCAATTAATTTCATTGGAAAATGATTGGTTGGTAAGTAACAACTTGTCGAAGTATTGATTTTATAACAGTTCGCGCCATAAGCTTGTAGAAACCAAATAATTCAACAAGAAATAATTAAATAATTGTCAGCGATGACTTAAAATTATTTTATACGTTTCAGTACACGGCTTGGATGAAGACTTGTCTTTGAAGAGATTTTTCATTAGTAATTTTATTTTTTGCTTTTTAGTAAGCTCGCCTTGATCTGTTCATTTCCAGTAGAGCATCCTTATTACACGGTATATTCCTGTAAGTTTTGAGCTGAAAGAAATCATGATATCCGACCCCAAAAACACCCAATCACAATTTGAATATAATCTGACCATAATCACAAAACTGGTCCGCCATCCTGAAGACGCCATCTTGAATTTCTAGATTTTGTCTCCGAACCTGAAAACCCCCACATACTAATTTTGAGTAAAATAGGACCATAATCAGAAAATTCGTCCTTCATCCTGGGGCCCCAATCTTGAATTTATAAATTTTGACGAAAAATTCAAAATCTCCGACCGCGAAACCGCCGCATATCAATTTTGAATCGAATCGGACCATAATCACAAAACTCGTCTTCCATATTGGGGCCACCATCTTAAGTTTATGAATTTCGATAATAAATTCATGATTTCCGACCCCGAAAACCCCCCACAGACTAATTTTGAATGGAATCGGACCATAATCACAAAACTCGTCCACCATATTTGAGCCGCCATCTTGGATTTATGAATTTTTACGAGAAATTCATAATTTCCGACCCCAAAAACCCTCACATACCAATTTTAAATCGAATCGGACCATGATCACAAAACTCGTCCGTCATCTTGAATTTATGAATTTTGACAGAAAATTCATGATCTCCGCCATTTTGTTTTTTCTCTAACAAAAATTCCATAATGCATTCTCACTGGAATTTCAAATTATTCGGACGACTAGAAGTCGGTCAAAACAAGTGAAACTGAATAAAAGCTTGTGAAAATGTGATCTTTGCAAGTGGCTGAAGTAGAAGTAACCATTGTAAATTAATTTATGACTGTGTTTCTGATATAATATCCAAATAGTCTCCGGTCCCGTCTACAGTATACGCCCTTATATCTATGTTCATATCACCAACGAAAATGACTCCATGAAAGTGATTATTTTTGTTTGATTATTTAAAAAAAAAAAAATTCAAAGTGTTCATTGAAAATTTGTATCACAGGATGGAGGTCGATGTGCAATTAAAGCAATTTTTTCATAGTTATAAGCGAGTTCAATGATAATGCCATTTGATTCCACCATTTGTATGGGTTATTGTTCAAATTGTATGTTATCCTTTATGTAAATCAGTACTCCATCATTCTGATTATTTCTGAATTCGTATTTATGAATTTTTTCATAACTTTGTTCATTAAGACAAAATCTTTTATTTCTCATGTTTCGATAAGTAGTATCATGCATAGGAATTCTTCTTCGAAATCGGATGTAGACGCTTGAAATTTGTCAAAAAGCCTCTGGATACTACATTTATTATTATGATAAATACAAAATTGTTCTTTGAATACGTCTTTTTCAAATACATTCATTAATTCAGTTGAGTTATCAACTATGATCGTTCTCATATGTTCACATGAAAAATATCTATTATATTGATCCATGATTGGTTTGATGACTCAAGAAAAAAGGAGAAAGAAAAACCTGTGCACGAAAAATTTGGAAAATTGCAATGACTCATTTTGAGAAACAGTAGTTATTACTTTTTTTCTCTCATTTGCTTGATCTGGTTTTTTATTTTTTCAATTTTCTGATTGATAGGTTTGAGGGGTCGTTCCTTTGCAGCGCCTGTTGATTCACTTGATTTGGGGGTGATTGATACCAACATATCAACTTCTTGAAGCAGTTTTGTGTTTCCTTCCACAAAGGAGTTGTTGTGTAGGTGTATTGAGGGCGCATTATACATATGAAGACCAAGGAAAAAAAAATGGTTTTAAGTCACACAAAATCGATTTCGAGAAAAATCGCTCTAAAAGTAAGAAATCGTATAGGACTATTGGTATGACTAAAATTGTAAAAATAGAAATATGAGCCGATTTGAAAATTCTTCATTAACTGATGAGTATTTCAAAAAGTTCAGAAATCTCAATTGTCATGTAGAAAATTATAATTTGAAGGAATGCATAGACATATATTGTTTTTCCCTCAAAAATTGTCATCACCAACGAGTACCTCATCACTGACGTCTCCCTCGTCCTCTTCTCCATGCTCTTTTTTGTTCAGCTTGGCACCCTCCTGTGTTTTTCTGGCACTTCAAAGGTGTGAATTCTTCGTGAAATACAAGTGATTCTGGGTTCATCGAAAGTAGTTTGGCTGGCTGCGTTTATGATGATACTGGCGAAATATAGTTTTCTTAGCGATAATTTCTCTTGATGTTTTAATTTGAATTTTTCGAGCATTTTCATAACTTTTACCTCTCCAGGAAGTCTGTGTTGGAGGCCCTCGGTAGGGTCCTTGGCTGGGCCTTGATCGCCCTTGTGTAGCTTCCTCCTATTCGTCGTTAGATCTGGTGCTGAATATGGCAGATCTGAACTCTCCGAGAAAACTCGTTTCGACGGACACTACGTTTGGTTCATCATTAATTATCTTGAGTATTCTCATTGGCCAAGTAGGAAATGGACACTTCGGGAGAAAACCAGATGAGTGCCTTTTTTCAAGATGTTGGCCGGCTGTGAATGGTTGCTACAATTAAATTGTCTCGCAAGTCTTTTATTAATAACACCGATATTAAACATCAAGTCATGTGTTAGCGGCCAGAAATATTTTATAAATACAAAAATTCTTGTGGGTAGTGTACTGTGTCTTCAATATTGCTGACCATATGAATTGACTCGTAATGATAATCGATTTGTAGAGGATTTTCCATACCAGGATATATTGCATCTATAAGATGTTCGAGACTATAGGCTATGCGACCTAATCTCTTGTACAGTTCGATTTGGCGTTCGGTTCACTCCTTCATCATTAGCTCTGTGACTCAAAGTATATTTATCGCAGATAATTAATGATGTATCTTGTAACAATTTTTCAAGTGGTTCATTTCTACGAACAGAACATAAAATTGTTGCTCCAAAGATAAAGTTAGTGGTAGTTCAAAAATGGAGTGCGCAATTTTCCCATCATTTGATAGACTAACGGCAATTCCAATTTTGTTATCTCATTTTCATTTTCCTGTTATCCCATCATAGCGTTTCCCGTTATCCCGTTATCACTCCATACCGGGCACGGGAAATAGGAGCTCAACTCATAACTCATATTGGTTGCACTTGTTTGTGGAAAAAATGTGGTTTTATTGTTATTTCTTCGGTTCCTGTCATCATAGCGCGACGAAATACATACCAGTTTTCATGGCTAATCATAAGCTTACAAAATCGGTTTCTGCGTGATCTTCGAACAAACAAACAGATACACAACTTTTCTCCCGTCTGAATTAACAAATATTGGGATTTCGAACTTAAAACTAATTTTCACCAGAATATTTTATAGCCTCTGTTACTTGGGGAAAGTTGAGCTTTCTTCAAGTGCAGGAATTTTCAAAATTGGTTCAATAGTTTCGGATATTACCAACTCCAATTGAATAAATGTTATCCCTTTATAATATCAGTATAGATCACTTTATTTTGTGTTGATTGAAGATCAACAGTCGTGTGTCTTCAAGATCATCAAGGCGGGGTTGGTTGCTTCCGTGCTTTTGGCAGTTGTTTCACTGCTCAGCTCGCTGCTTGTAACCCACTACATGAACGCGGGTTCGGGCCGTGGAATGACGGGTAAATGTAGCCATCGAGTGTTTGCTTCCACGTAGCACCACTTGGATAGGAAATGGCAAGATCATACGTGGTTTTGCTATTTCCTATCAAAATTCCAGTCCAACCTGTCCTTCGTTGTGCGGGGCCGCGACTGGATATCATGTCCGGAGAACTGCAACCATCCGCGAAAATCTGTCTGGTACAAACGAGAACTACAATAATATCTCCCCAAGTTCAAGGTGGAACAGCATAAGCTGGAGACTGCATGACTAGTGGGTCGACTGGTTACAATCGTAGGAACTCCAAAGTATCTGGCGCCCCTGGTTCCTTTTGCCTTCCTGCGGCAGGTGCGGCTCTGCCGCTGGTCTTTCCCAAGCTTCTCATGGAACCTATCATGGTTATGAACACGGCAAACCGGGCGGGTAAAACTCTCCAAAAACCATGGAAGGATGCGGAACTGAGGGTCGTTAGAGAGGCAGTAGTGCCTCACAATGATACCTTGGTTAAAATTCTACCCAGATGAGCCAAGAGCTCACGGCTCTTCAAATAATCCTTCAACATTCAGAAGCAGCCACAAGTGAACTATAAGGAAAGTTCATTGGAGAAAACTCCGGTATAGGGTTGCTTCATCCCTTGATTAATAGAGGACGAATACAAGGACTTTGAAAAGAATCATGTAAGTAACTTTTTTGCAACACTCATGGAAAACCACGAACAGCCATGTTTCTCGCACTTAACATTAAATTTCCTCCCGTTCCAGAGTTCATCACTGGAGATTTGGCAACCTCCACTGTGGAAGTGCCAACTGAAAAGGCAAGAGGCAGATTGGTATTGCCTAGGCCCACTTCCCAGGAGACCCACCGACACACCCACCAACAGAGAAAGTCGAAAGCCTCATCAGATAGTGTCAAAGAGGGAAGAGACATTCCATTCTATGCTGCGAACGCGCACCATCTCACATGGGGAAGCACAGACATAAACGCACGAAATGAGTACTTTTTAGAATATTCGTCTGCGACTAATAAGACATCAGAGAAAGAGAGAGAGAGAAATATACTTTATTGTCAAAGAATAAACATGTTCTTATCGACAGAGTTAAAAATACAAATTTTTAACAATAATTGTAGGTGAATGATATGATAATCAATTACAGTAACTACACATTAATGAAGTAGTATGTCAGATGCGCTCAAAAACGTATTTGTCATCATTACACAAGAGTATAAACATTTTTAAATAAATATTCACCTAAGACACAAACAAGTTAACATATAAAAACACACGTATATAGCCGTACAATTATACGAAACTACATACTCTACCAATTCTCTGAATAGAACTCTTCCAAATTACTTCCGAAATTTTTTGAAAGAGTTAATACACTTTATGGGTAGGGGTAGGTGATTATATATTTTTATGCCTTCATATATAATTGATTTCCTGGTCAAAGTCGAGGATGGTATAGGCAGAGGTGGATTCAGATTATTTATTCTACATGTTCTGTGATGAATCTGATGACTTGCTGAATGATCACATTGTCAATGAAGGTAACAAATCCATCTTTATGAATGCGATCAGGAAAGAGGTTCTTGACCTCATCCTTGCTGATCCATTAATAACAAACAACATTTACAACTGGCACGTTTCTGATGACTCCTCGATGACGGATCACCAACACATAAAATTCGACATCATCGAAAACACGCTTCGAGGGATATAGGATACCCAAATTGACCAACTAATGCTTATAAAGAGCACCTCGAGATGCAGTTGGAGGACATAAATCCATCGATTCAGCTGAGGAACTCGATAGAGCCTCCAAGCAGCTTCAGAATGCGATATGGAATCAGCAGCCCAGAAAAACAAAAGGTAGTCAATAGAGACGTGCTTTGGTGAAATGAAGAGCTAGCCAAACTTAGGAAAAAAGTAAGGAAACTTGCCAATAGAGCTAAAAGTCTGAGACACTGGAAATATTACAAGCGGCATTTTCTGAGTACAACAAGGATCTCAGAAAGCATGGAAGCAAATGTGTGAGGGGATTACGAAATCAGCTCCAGCCAACGCTTCCAGAAAGTCCTATTTGAAGAACATACCAACAGCAACGGTCTGATCAGAAAGCCGATCGGTGAATATGTACAAAATCAGTGAAAAAGCATGCGTGTTCTCATGCTGACACCCTTTTCTGGGTCCGAAGTTGTTGAAGACGAACTGCAAAGTTCTCAGCTGGAAGGTGTTGTCACCAACTCCAACAAATTCAGCAGGATACTAGCGGGGAAAATATTCACCAACCAAAAGATCAAATGAGCCATTAAGAGCTCTGAACCTTTCAAAACGGCAGGAAAGGAAGGAATATTCCCCACCTTGCTACAAAATGGCCTTAAAATAGGAGAGCCCTTCTTGGAAAGGCTGTTCAAGGCCAGTTTCATTTTCGGTCACATATCGAAAGCCTGGAGAGATGCTGCAGTGGTGTTCATACCAGACACTAAGAGACGTTCAGGGGATGCCCCATAAGTCTCACCTCCTTTCTCCCGGAAACAATGGAGACAATTATAGACGTTTATATAAGAAGTGAAATTTTTTTGGTCAGACCGCTCCACAAAAAACAGTTCGCCCATCAAGTAGGCAAATCAACGAATAATGCTCTACAATGCATAGTTGAGAGCAGTGAAAGGAAATGGCTCTATGTGCATTCATAGATTTCGAGGATGCTTTCGATAACAACTCACATGACTCCATTATCAGATCGCTAGAGAAAAGGAATATAAACACGTCACTGATCAGATGAGAATCAGATGCATACATGCAATGCTGGAAATCAGAATCATTGTAGCTGCTCTCGGAGGAGAATGGGTCAGAATGACAGCGGAGAAAAGTTGTTCCCAAGGCGGGGTTCTATAGCTTCTGCTGTGGTCAATGACCCTGGATAATCTGATAGTGAAGCTACATGAATCTGGAAGCACGACTCAAAGTTACGCCGATGACCTGGTCATCACTATTAGGGGCAAACATGACGAAATAATATCCAGTTGCATGCCGATGTCCCCAAATATAATCAGAAGCTGGTGCGCAAAAGAGAGATTGGATGTAAATCCTTCCATTCATGAAGAGGCGTAAGTACGAACTGAAAGCTCCAACCCTGAATGGATCTCGGCTAACTTTTTTCATTGAAGTCACATACCTGGGCATCATAATCGACCAGAGACTAACATGGAACAGTCATATTAGGAACATTATTTCCAAGGCTACAGCGGCAACCTTGACGTGTCGCAGGGTTTTTGAAAATACATGGGGTTTGTAGCCGAGTATGATATACTGGCGATATAAAATAATTATCAAACCCATTGTCACCTATGCTTCATAAGTATGGTGGCCAAAAACCCAACAGCACTCGGCACAAATCAAGCTGCAGGAAGTGCAGCAGTTAGCCTGCCTGAAAATCACAGGGGCAATATTCACGTGCCCCATTGCAGCATTAGAGGTAATCCTCGATCTTCCGCCACTGAAATAAGAGGCAAAATGTGCCTTCAGACTGCAACAGGCATCAAACTTGAAGGATGGAAATCTGATTGAACATCTGAAGATTCTGGAAAATATTTCCCTAGAGTCCAGATACAAGCCAATAGGTATTATGCCAGCTAGGCACCACACTGCGAAGGGAAATATGAAGTGGTTATGAATAACCACTATATAATCACTAAGAACGGGTCCCAACTGGGAAGGAATGCATCAGTATGGTATACTGATGATTCCAAGATGGACGAAAGGGCTGGAGTGGGAGTAACGGTTCTAATTTAGGGCTTTCAAAATCTCTAGGGAGAGCACCAACAATTTTTCGAACAGACACCCATGCTTAAGGAATTTGCGCCCACGAATGCCTTGGAAGAGGCTTCAGGAAGGCATAATTCTATATCTTATCAGACAGCCAAGCAGCACTGAAAGTCCCACACTTGTGAGTCTAGACTGACTTGGAACTGCAAACTCCCCCCAAAACATCTTGCTACGAACAATCAGGTAAGTCTGATGGGGGGTATCAAGTCACATGGGAATCAAAAGAATTGGAGTAGCGGACAGCCTTGCCAAGGAAGCGGTAACCACTCAATTTCCTGGACCAGATCCCTTCTGTGGTCTTTCCAAAGCCCACATCAACGATGAGTTTCGGCGCTGAGAAACTGACCAGATTGAAACCCACTGGAATAAGGTTCCAGGGCAAAGACAAGCAAAAAGGCTCCTCAGCCGATCGCCAAAGGAAGTGGAACAGCTTTTCGAGTTGGACAAGAAAGACTTGGAACTGGCAACAAGACTGCTCACTGGACATTGTCCTCTGGGGTATCACCTCAGAAAGATGGATAGATCAGACAGTGAATTCAGAATTTCGCTGAATCTGCAGAACACCTGCTTTGCTACTGCCAAGCGCTGTTTTGCAAAAGGCTTGAGTTTTTCGAAGGGGTTTCACTAACTCCCTCAGACATCAGAAACTCAGCTCCCAGAAAACTGATTTGCTTCTCAAAAGGTCTCGGAATCCCAGGTCTTATAGATATGAAGGGTAATATACAAAATATCTCATTGGTCGAGGTACGGAGACGCTGCAAAGCCATATCGAGCTGACTACAATCTACATCTACAATCAGGATCATTATGTCGAGGTAATACAGGACTACTACATCCACATTTGAATCAATACGAGTTAGGATGAATTGTAAGGATATTCAAATCCATCATTCCATACTGTACATTGATATTCAGTCAGGTTTTTCATGTATTTCAAAGAATGAACGTTAGCTCCCCTCCATCTTGAAAGAGGAGATGTCCAGAATATGAAAAAATCAGTTGGAATCACCTGTGGAATATAAATATGACTATGATCTTATGTTGATTCTTGCCAGTTTGACATTCCATTGATATTATACAACAGTTGTTCTTCTCAAAATAATTTTGTTTTTCATTTACCTTGATTTATTTCAAATTGTACCTTTCTATATATGTTATTCAAGATTTACTCACATGGGTTCCAATTTGTCCATGTTTTCTTCTGACAGGGACTCTGTCATACATATCAATGCCTTGTAATCGATAGAAGGAGGATAGAACTTTTCTTCTATAACTTTTCTATTACAATTCGAGTAGGCTGTGGAAACATGTATGAAGGACTTCAACTCAGGCATTTGGTGTGCCAAATGGAGCAAATCTCGAATTGGTCTGACATTTGTCAACGCGGCAGTCCTGAGTTTTTCATCAAATCTCACCGTGGCAGCACAATGGAAAATAATGTTGATCTGAAACCGATAATATTTGTAAAATGCATACTAATTTGGACATAATTAATCTGCAAGTAGAGTTGACCAAGATTATACCAATATTCGAAATGCCGGAGACACTTTTTTTCGTCAATTGTGGATAACACACTGTTATGTTCAATTATGACCATTGAACGTTTTCCTCTGGAATAATTGAATATACCAGTTTTATTGTACAATACTTTCATTCCATTTGGAATATCACATATTTGTAGTATCATAGTATGTTCGGAACAAGAAATTGTAATACGACACTGATTCGCGCAAACTCTGAGATGGTTTCCGCTCCCTCGTATCGCGATGGTCATTGATACAATGTTGCCAAGCATCCAAGTGTAATTTCTCTGGACTGGACCACGCTGTCATCGATATGGTTGGAGAAAGATTGTCATCTATTTTATTGTAAGTGCCTGTTATCATGGGTTCATCTCGTTGAAGTGCATTTGTTGCGTATTTCACCAGATGAAATACGGGAAATACTCGAAAGGAGATTCTAGATCCTGAGAAGATCTCTGGAGAAGTGGCATCTTCAGGTGAGTGTACAAACTATGTTTTTGGTGATCAAAGTTGATTGGTCAACTATGACACTTGTTCGATGTTGAACTTCATTTTCTGTCACTTGTTCGGGAAATATCAAAAGGCCTGGAGCTGAGTCAGCATAGACAAATTAAAAATAAAGAGACTGTTTGAAACATTGGCGATCTTGACCACCAAGTTTTTGGTACGGCCAGTCGCGCATGGAGGCGCTGCCCGCAATCAACAGACGACTGACATGATAATTTTCCAATTTTGACATTTGTCAGAAAATGACAAACCACGTAATAATTTCAGAATAATTCTAATGTTTAATTGTCACGAAAAATTATTATAGAAATTATACTATGTACTTGAATTATGAACCCAACGTCGAAAATGGAATGTTTTGTTATTCGAGTTGACGCTGAAATTCCTCGAAATATTCTTTCACAAGGTAAAATATAAGCTGCTTTTCACAAACTGATACTTATTTCCATCCATCAGTCGCAGAAATTTTTGCACAAACTGATACTTATTTCCGTCCATCAGTTTCCATTTCCTATCACCATTTGAGGAAATACGAAGATTATCATCAAACTGGAGTATTTGTTAAGTATACCTACTTGTTCTCCTTTGTGCTAATAAATGAACAAAATTATTGAAGGTTTGTTGTAAATGTAATTTGTTTTTATTTTGGTTGATTTATATAACTGAAGAATATTTTTAATTTTGTTGTTTTTCGGAGTTTTATTATTGTTTTGTCTGTAGTTGTACCTTGTCCTAGATACAATAAAATGTGTTTCTATAGTGTTCAATTTATTATTCTTGTTTTATAAGATCTTTAATTTTGTTCTTGATATTATGAAATAGAGATTTAATTTGAAACTTTATTTTAACCATGAACGAACTAACAGATTCTACGAATCGATTACTGTGTATATTTCATTAGTGATCGGTTTGCCATTCCTGTATTTCATATGATACAACCATTCATATGGAATACAAGAATGGAAAATCGATCACTCATAAATTATATACCATATCAATCATATAAAAGTAACACATTTGAAAAACCCGCCTTATCTCAATCAGTTTTACCAACTGTATTTAGTTCGGCCAGTTGCGAGATATGTCCCCACTGTCTAAACGTGGTGCCAACTTTTACTACAGGTTTGACCACTCTCTTTATTTTTAGTTTCTCTATGTGAGTCAGTGATAGACATTTGGTTTTGAACAATCTGTGATTTTTGCCTCATCCCTGAACGGGAATACTATTCGGTACAAAACTCGGCAAATTCAGGATACATTGGTTGTGCTCGTGGGCATTTTCTTTGGTATATATCTGGATTCGCACTCTACGGAGGATTTCAGAGACTACACACCACGCTGACCTGTTTGTCCGACTCCAGGGACGTCTTTCATCAAACTCAACAGGTATGTGTGCATTCGTCTAGTCCTGTCATGATTTCGAAACCTCTTTATTGGGTACCGTGAGTGAGAATTGATTTTCCCTTTCAACAGTTGCAATGGGGGCCGAATAGAATACATCCATTGCCAACTATGGGTCAGGGTATGTCAATTTCTCCTCAACCTCACGAAATTCTGTGTGATTATACAATTTTTCTTTGTTTCCGAAAAATAGTTCATTTCGCAAAAGTTTCGAAGTCAATGATTTCTATTTAGGGGCGGTGTTACCAGTGAAACATTTCACCTAGTCAAGTGGATACCTTTTAAGAAATGATTCATGTGCATATGATTCCACTTTGGAAGACGAGGTTCATTATAAAATGATAGATTGGGATAACCATTATAAGTGTAACCCATGACAGGATCATTGGTTCCTTTTATTTTATTTTCATCTAGTGATACGATCATTAGGGTAGATTATAATGATTCTGAATGCTCTCAGTGTTGAGGAATTAAATTTCAATCCTTTTCATAGGTATCTTGATACAGGGTGATTCAAGTCAATCAATGATAATTTGGGGTTGATATATTGTGATTATTTTTGGTTTTCTAGAATCATATACTGTTGTAATTTTTATAGGAGACATAGGGCTTATTATTTCGCGCTGCTATGAGTCAATGCGGTTTAATAATTTTGCTACTTGATATCTTTCTATGAAAAAAGAAAATCTAATTAAGTGTTTCCTTCCATAGGGTTTTTTGGGACTTTTTTATTCGTGGACCTTTTGGACTTCTAGGATCTTTTGGGTTTTTGTTTTCCACATACCCCTTGAGGAAGGCTAATTATCCCCTTGGGTACCTGGATTCTGGACATGGCTTATGGACTTTTATTTTGGTTCATGGTTTTGGATTCTGGTTCCTGGTTTTGGTTTTCCACTTGAAAAAGGCCAATGGTTCTTTTGAGTACTTGGGTGTACAGCGTGGTCCAGTTCATGGTCTACAGGCTGACCAATATCGAATGCTGGTAGCATGTAGTCTCTGCGTCAACAGGGTCATTCCACAAGGGAATGATCACCAGGATTTCAAGACGATAGATGATGGATCTTGGAATTGGATCACGCTTTCATTTAAATTTGAAAGGTTATTATAGCACTCATATTACAGATTTGGATGAGTTTTATATAGGAAAAATCCAAAGTATGTTAGTATTTTCGTTGTTATTCTTTAGGTTTGAACTCGAGTTTATTTTTAATTTTCAAGAAATTCTCACTTATGTTGATGGAAAAACTCCTTGGAATGTGTAGAATTCATTAAAAATACAACGATTTCAAAAAACCATATGATTATCTCACTAGACATAGTATCCCTATGCACAAACATTGATACAAAATTAGCAATTGACGTTATACAAGGAAAATGGCACGAAATTGAGAATCACACGACATTAACATTGGACGAATTTATAAAAGAAATTGAACTTAGTCTAACTTCAACATACTAACAATACGAGAAAGAATATTATTCACAAATATTTGGAAAAGCAATGAGTTCTCCAATTGCTGCAACCATAGCAAATCTTGTAATGGAGTATTGTGATGTTACTAAAGACAAAAATTATTATTCAGTATACGAAAATTTAAAAATCAGTACAAATGTGCCAATTAAAGGGCAGAAAGAGATGCTTACGACAATTACATAAACACTTCCGCTAATGAAATGAGGAATACATGAAAACTAATAAATTACGAGAGAAATCGTCTGAATCATGAAACAATTGACACTTCCTTACAAACCGATTTCAACAATTTTTTTGCTCACATTGCGGAAAAAATTATGAGAACCTTGCCTATGACTATGATTTTTCAGAATCATTTGTAAGTATACCAACGGCACAGGGCTCCTTTTTCCTAGAACCTGTGGCTGAGGAAGAAGTACTCGCGTCGAAAATTTAAGGACCATGTTGGAATAAATACAAAAATATCAAAATATACCATAGATTTGATAAATACCTTTTAACATTTCTTCAGAAATTTTCGAAAAAGTAAAGTTGTCCCAATACACAAAATTGGTGATTTAAATCTTCCAGATCATTTCAGACCTATTTCTCTTATTCCTTTTTTAGGAAAAATATTTGAGATAATTTTGAAAAATCGATTATCCATGTACTTTGAGAAATTCAAATTGCTGCAAGAAAATCAGTTTGGTTTTCGGAAATACACCTCCACCATGAAAGCTATAGCTAAGGCAGTTGAAAACATAGTATAAGGATTTGAGGACGGCAGGAAATCTGCACTGACTCTATTCGACTTAACAAAAGCATTCGATTGCGTGAATCGCGATTTGTTACTAGAAAAATTGAACCTATACGGTGTAAGAGGTATAGCCTCAGCTCTTTTCAATTCATATCTCAAAGATAGAAGACAGTTAGTGTGCTCAAATGGTATCACGTCAGAAACAGTAGAAATGAAATATAGGGTACCGTAGAGCTCTGTGCTGGGGCCCCTTCTATTTATCATTCACGTAAACGACTTATTTTATCATCTGGATGACTCAACCTGTATCATGTTGGCAAATGACACCACTAACTTTCATCAAAATATGAACGAGAAAACAATAAATGAAGCTTCTGAAAAAAATGCCGAATATTGGTTTGCAGCAAACAGTTTGAAACTCAACGCAAGCAAAACGAATCATATAACATTTTCCTCACAGGCAACAAGAACCAATGAACCCACAAAACTTTTAGGATTTTTTTTAGATCCATCTCTAAATTGGTCGTTTCACATCGAGAAGCTCTGCTCTGAACTTTCAAGCTCGATTTTTATTCTGAGACAACTGAATAATGTAATAAGTTCTGACACACTGATGAATATCCATTATGCTTGTTTTCACTCGCATATTTCTTATGGGGTAACTCTATGGGGTAATGCATCTGACTCTGTCAAAGTATTCAGGCTTAAAAAAAAGCCATCCGAATTATTGCTAATGTTGCCTTCAGAGACCATTGTAAACCTTTATTCCAGAAATTCAAAGTCATGACACTACCTGCTCTTTATATTTTCCACCAAATACTAGAAATTCATAATAGAAATAATGAACTAAGTAAAAATTAGAACTTCCATGAATATAACATTCGCGGTGCTGGATATCTCAGACCACAGAGATTGCTCTCTATAATAAATTACCATCCAGTTGGAAGATTTCAGACATGCCTTACTTCAAAAAAATATTCAAAAGAATTCTTTCAGAAAATGGGTTATATTCAATTCAGGAGTATATGAACACACCTGTCAGTGATATGAGTAGTTGTGGTATTACCTGAAATAGTAGGAGTACTAGTTTATATGTATATATATAATAATTTTATTTCAATACATATTATGTGCAGTAGTGGATTGATGTTGTATACATAATATGTTATTGATTTTATGTGGAGTTTAGACCTATTACAGGACCTTAGAATCGTTCATTTTTCTGGACCTGCTACAAATATACATTGTATTTACGTAGTCAAATGAAGTTATCTATCTATCTATCTATGTAGAAGAAAAAGACATTAGTTCACTAACATTCAAACCAGTCCTCTTCAAAAGATTTGTAGATGATTGCCTCACTTTTATACCTAATAACAAACTTGATGAAATTCTAGAGAAATTTAACAACTATCACCTCAGATTAAAATTTACAGTAGAAAGAGAAACCAACCAACAAATGAACTTTCTTGATACAAGTATAATATACGACAATTTGGAAAAAAAATTCACAAACTGGTTCACTAAACCCAACTCATAACATCGCTTCACAAACCAGTTATCTAATATCCTGGAAGAAATTAACTACCCAGATAACTTCGTGGAAAAAACGATCAAAGAAAGGATACATGCTATTTATAATAATAACAATAAAACAAAAAAAAACAACATAATATAGACCCTTACCATATGTACAAAAATTATCCAATAAAATCAGCAAAACGGTAGAAAAATACAACATAACGATAGCACATCGATTACAAAATACAATTGAAATTTCATACTCAAAATTAAAACCTGAAATTCCAAAAAATAAACAAACCAACACCCATACCCATACCCATACCATGTAAAAATTGCGAAAGTACATATATAGGCCAATCCAAACAATACCTACAGAAACGAATTCAAGCCCACAAATACTAAAAAACGGTCATCACAGCATTGTCTAAACACACAAAGGAAAATCAACATAAATTCGATTTTGAAAAGGTTGAGATTCTGACAGAAGAAAAACATCCAAAAGTTACAAATTTCTCCGAAATAATTCATATAAAAAAGATACAAACAGTATAAACAATAGAAACGACATAAAAAAACTCAATCAAATCTATAAAAACTTATTTTAGACACTCACTCCACAACAAGAAATATATATTAAAAATAACTGATCTCTACATTTCCACTCGGAAAAGTCTTGCATGGATTATATCAATAGAGCCCTCGTATTATAAATTAATATGTCGTCGAACACTCCAATTATTTTATTGAAAGAAAACAATAACAGATAAAACAAACCCGATACCCGCAATATCTGACATTCAACAACGTTCATTCGGTCCGGACCTGTCCGCTATACACTCAACAGCCTGTACAGACAGTCCATCTGATTTACGATTATCACAGTGATTACC
Source organism: Gonioctena quinquepunctata (assembly GCA_018342105.1). Classification (NCBI taxonomy): domain Eukaryota; kingdom Metazoa; phylum Arthropoda; class Insecta; order Coleoptera; family Chrysomelidae; genus Gonioctena; species Gonioctena quinquepunctata. Next base: position 87,373 of record JAFIRS010003608.1, on the reverse strand, counting down.
CAGTGTTAAAATTCCAAAAGTGCATCACATCAAAAGGGAGGAATTCTACCTTTCAGATCTCCCTCAGTGAGTACGAAATCAACTTCACAGAGGTATTTTACAAACATTTCCATCTTTACACTAACCATTAATAGAGGAAAACGATACCCATACTCGCAAAAAGTGCGGTCCCACAACCGCAGTATCGCGGCCGCCAGGGCCGTACTCAGGCTGCGAGAGTATGAACAACTCGATATGAATAGCGAACTCGATAATAATATGACTAAACAAAATCCCACCACAAGCAATCCTCATATCCAACTAAACCATCCAAACCAACCTACACGATCATATTCTGCTGCATTAAGCCAGCATACTCCAACTAAATTCCCAACCAAAGATCAGGCAATTGTTTTCAACGCTATCGATAACACGAAGCTCCAAGACTATCTTCTTCAACTAGGACCCATGGTTCACCCAAAAAATATACTATTTTCATCGAGAATTTCAAATAACAGAATCTGCATCTACCTCAGTAGTAAGGAAAATGTCGACCATTTCCTGAAAAATCACGAATCCATTATCATCAATGGAGAAACTATAGGAGCTCGGAGGCCAATTGCCCCATCTGATCGACTAGTAATATCCAACATAAGTCCTACCATTCCACACGATATCCTAATCGCAGAACTTCGAAAATTAGGAGTAAAACCACTATCTTCAGTAACTTTTCTTAGAATTGGAGCAACGAACCCAGAATACAATCATATACTTAGCTTCAGACGTCAAGTGTATATCACACCAATAGAAGATATAATTATCCCTGAATCCATCGAACTGACCCATGACGATCTAACGTATCGAATCTTTTTATCCTGTGATAGTCATGTCTGCTTCAAATGTAGGCAATCGGGTCACATTGCATCCAAATGCCCCCAACTTCACTCGACAACGCACCAACACATAAAAATTCAACAACAACACGTTTCCTGTCAGCATACGAGCAACCAAGAACCGATCCACCTTTCTATGAAAGAATTCGAAGATACCTGATGTCACTTCAAATGCATAAATTCCCCTCCTTATACCCCATGAATTCAAGCACCCCTCCCCCCTGGCTGATACACCAACCAGTCATCAACACCCATCTATCCCAGTTCAACAAAAACAACACGAGTACACAAATTATAATCCAGAACTTTCGCGAAATCCTACACCACCATCAAGAATTTGTCGAAATATATACAGATGCATCCAAAACAAACACTGGGGTGGGAGCAGCAGTAGTAACACCCGAATCTACCCTAACCTATAAACTACCGGAAACCAACACGATTCTTACCGGGGAACTCTATGCAATCTTGCAAGCGTTACGAGTTGCAAAATCGAGCACATCTAATAGGTTCATAATCATATCAGAATCACTAAGCTCCTTACAATTACTTCGTCGAATATACATGAATAACCCGATAGGAAGACTTATAAAAAGAGAACTTCATATCATCCAAACATTGGACAAGGAAGTAGTACTATTGTGGGTCCCCTCACATATAGGAATACCGGAAACGAAGCAGCAGACACTAGCTCTCGAGAAGCTCCAATGCCGGACGTGCATATACCCCCGAGACAATCGATATTAAATCAAAAAAAGATGCTTGAACACACTCTTAATGGATAACAATCAAAATCAAATGCAAACCAATCGTCGGACCATGGCAAAACGAATCAACAAAAAGAAGAGAACAAGTGATAATGACCCGACTTCGCCTAGGACACACCAGGCTCACACATGAACACCTGTAATCTGGACAAAATGAACCAACTTGTGATATCTGTGAAGTGAAACTCACTGTAGAACATATTATAGTGCAATGTCCCATAATCCAAATTCAAAGAGACACACTCAATATATCAAATAACCTGAAAGAGATGTTAGACTATAGTAACAGCAACAAAATCATCTCATTTTTAAATACTTTAGATATCATCAGAAAATATAATGTTATCATCAACTCCACTGCAAATGACCCACAGGGTTGACGCGAGTACTTGAAATAAAAAAAAACAACGTTCAAATCAATCATGAAACATGAAACGAAATAATGAAAGAATAACAGTTGAATCATATTGTAAGTTTTGAATGTCTCTCTGAATTTCAATCGTATTTGATGTTATGTAAAGTATTATGTTTTTAACTTTACATGTTTTACATTATTTTAAGAATTCACCTGAAGATGACATAAACAATGTCGAAACGTCGCATGGAATAAAAAATTCATAGACTGACTAAGGCCCGAGAAAATAAAGAATTTGAACAAATGTGGTCATGAAATTAGGAAATATATATATACAAAGCATAAACTGTTTTCGTAAACTTTACAAACATAACCAACAATTACAACGCACAATATGCTTCACACTGGAAAATATCTCTACTACGAAATGGAAATGGGGCGAAGCGGGCAGATGGCAGGACCGCACTCGAATTTTTTTAGATTGTCAATAATTATATGTTTAGGTAGGTGAATTTTGAGAAATAATATATCTTTGTAATATCTCTGGAAAATTCCACTTTACTCCAATTCTAACAATATTCGTGACATTTTTTCTCGTACACCAATTTTGGGAACATATTATATATCATAATTACACAAGTAACAGCTGTTTCTTCAATATTGAATGGATACTCTGAACATTGGATGGAATCTCCCCCATTTTAAATTGATTTTGCAATGACCCCAATGCTCCATATGACTCTGTTTTCTGAAAACCACAAAAATATCTTGGCAAACGGCACTGTTATCATTCTGTAGCCGAACTTGGCCTTTTATCCTGAGAAGCCAACATTGAAATTTTCAATATATCGCTTCGTTATAAGAAGCTTATTCAAAAATTTTGGTATGGAATTCGTTGCAGTTTCGGATATTTGATGCCAATGTTCAGGCTATCCAAAGGTTGAAGACTTCGGAAAAGAGGTACAAACTGCTCAAAATTTCCAGAAAACTCCTTAGCCAAAAGAATGACATTTGAATATTTGTACTTGCCAACGACGCAAATACATATTCGGTATAAAAAGAATATTTTTCACATTATATCCTTGGTGTTCCATCGATATTGGCAAAATTATTTTTTCGTGTGTCTGGATATGTAAGAGTTACCCTTGCAACGTTTTGGAACTGGAGACATGAACAAAATGGAATCATCCCGAATAAAATCAAAAGTACCAAAGTATCTGTTTTCATGAAGTACCTGAAAGTTTTTACCAGTATACAGAATTTTTATTTCAATTTGGGGTTTCCAGAGTTGTGTTGAAACCGTTCAACGACACACCAGCTTGTACTTGTCCCAGGATATTCGCGGCTAAGCTACAGTGAAGATTGGGAGGTTCGTTAAGTCATTACTGAAACTATTGAAATTCAGAATGGGCGCAAGGTATATCTTTTCTCCTCTAAATATCCAATAAACATCTGGTACAACTTCAACTTACCAAAGGATTGAACGCAGAAAGAAATACGGAGTACGACTCGACTCGACTCGAATTTATTGATTTACTATGCAAACAACAATAACTAGTTCATCTGTATCTGTAAGTACACATTGACAACAACAAAACAATGGAACAGTTGAATCTAAGCAAAAATAATAAATACTTCAAGGCGTTGAGTACAGAAGTAGCATTCGAGCATTGAATACCAATCAAGTTACAAATGTATCCACATATCAAACTATCAAAGTATCAAACTGTCAAGTAGCAAAATAGCAAAATATCAAATATCCAAACATCAAATTGACAAGCTATCAGGTATCAAAATATCAAATTATTGATGTATGAAAAATATCAAATTATCAAGTATAGAACTATCAAATATCAAAACATATATTTATCAAAGTGTCCCACAGTTGACACTATACAAAATTCAATGAGCGCCGGACTAGGAGCTTGGCAAAATATCAAATGGCAATAGCACATTCAATCACGGAGCGATTGTAGAAGTTGAGAGGTTATTCAACAATCATTTTCAACAAAATATACTAGAAGCTTTCGCGTTAGCTATGACGTTGCGCATGCGTCGATCAAATATCCTCAAATAATCCCAAAAGGCTTTAGGCCATCTCAAATTTCGCTTATCAGTGTCCGCAGCAATAATAAACAATAAATAGACTGCCCGATAACATATTTCCGATACCGCAGGAGTGATAATATATAAATAAAACTATCCCATATCATTCTGGCCGGAGGCATTTTCAGTGAGGATTTTTTCATTGGTTTTTTTTCCCGTAATAATTAACAATGAAATCTGAAAGAAAAAACATTTTGAGTTATGGTGAAAATGAAAATAACAATTGCTGACATGTGCAAGGGAGGAATGTTTGATCTGCGGTAAGGGTGCGGTAGAAAAATGATGCCAGAATTTTTGTGCCACACGAAAACAACAAATAAAATATCGCCATGATTAATAGAACAGATATACATAACCTCAGCCAATTATACCACACAATACTATAAGAACCCTATAGCTCCACAAATACCTCACATATAACATATATACATATAACGAATAAAAAGTATAAAAAAAATAAAACAAATGCTTTCTCCACAAGTTCCCATCAACAATATGCCTATCACCCCCAATAGTCCCCACCCACTCAAATAACAATGGAAATCGACCCAACAGGTACACCAACAACAGTAACCGCAAAACAAAACCCCCCACAACACAATGCTCTCGAGGCGAATACACTGCCAATTCCACGTCGCTCTTAACTATTGTGCTAAAATAAAACCAGTAAAATATACCACACTATCAAACAATAAATATAGATCATATAAAAGGAGTCATCTCAACAATTATGATCGCCAAGGTATGTACAAACATCATTTTTCTACAGCACTCTTCCCCTAGACCAAACATTTCTCCCTTGCACATGTCAGCCACTGTTATTTTCATTTTCACCATAACTCAAAATGTTTTTCCGTTCAAATCTCATTGTTAATTATCACGAGAAAAAATTTAAAAACCGATGAAAAAATCCCTATTGAAGATGCCTCCGGCCAGAGGTGAAACGCCTAGAATGATATGGGATAGTTTTATTTTTAACACAAGCAAACCCCGAACCAGAAAATAAATATACCAGGATTCGAGAAAACCCACACATCATATATATATATATATATATATATATATATATATATATATATATATATATATATATATATATATATATATATATATTGTTATGTTATGGAATGTTGTTGAATAATTAAACTTATAATTATCATTATTATTATAAGTTATTTTTATTATCATCGTTGATGCTATGTCATTTTACAATTTTCTTTACCTTTTCCACTACTATGGAACCTTATGCTATGCTATAGTCGATACATATGTATAAAGAGGGCATTCCTGAAGTAGTTCTGATATCGAAATTATATATCCAATGATATATCTAATAAAAATCCACGATTAAACCATATCAAAATTGAAATTTATAGCAAATATTGAATTAAAGTAAGATCAACGTATAGATAAGTTTTGAACATCCTGTATAACACTTCACATCAACAGAAAACCCACCAATGGGATTCGAAAGAGTTTGTGTTGTCGAAGTGATGATATACAATAAAATGTAATGGCAGAAATTGAAAAATTATAATTTTATAAGAATTTGTGAATAATATGTGAGAGTTAGAATCAGATATCATTCATGAAATCATTAATATTAATTAGAACAGCAAATAATTCGGTAGGAAGTTATACAAATGCGGGAATCTGTGAAAAAATAAAAATTTGTGAGTGTTGCTATGGATCAAGATAACAAGCTCTCGGAAAACATTGAAAAAAGTTGAAAAAGTGGAAAATTTATTGTAAGAAAAGCATTATAGATGATACAAGAAAACCTGTTATTAAAAATTCCCGAACGAGAATAATTTTCGGAAAGCAGAACTGAAGAAGTAAATAGTCAACAAAAATTCCACCTACCTGATCTAGAGGATGAATCTTTGAAGGATTGCATGTGAGCTGTCATTGAGATCCCAGAAATACGTCCACCGGACTGAAAACTTCAATAGAATGGCAGCAACACGGTATGCTAATATCCGAATTCATCAAAGTGCAACTTTCACATTGAACCAATAATTTTCACGTGCCTAAACCACTGGTTACTTTGTTTTGGGTTGATTTTTCATAAAATTCTATGCAAAAACACTGATAATAAGTTTAAACTTTATTCATCAATCCTTCATTGTCACAAACATCCAAACTGCACTCTTTTATATCATTGTTTTGCTAGTATAACGAAGCTATCGCAGAGTAGGGAATTTATGAGTTTTGATTTGAATAAAAATCAACAAAGCTGATTATTCTCTGCAAACTGGTGTTCATTTTTCAATTTCTAACCTCACTTTTTCCCACTGAACAGCTTTTCTCATCGAATCGTCAGTGCCATAGTAGGCAAGACCGATTACAGGAACCGGCTACTGAGAGGGAGTGATTCATGTTCATAGGTAAAAGGGTTTGAAAAAAAAAGGTAACATAACATAGCCGGTATTTCTCATTGGTTATGATAGGGATTCAAAAATTATAATATATGGAAATATATATATATATATATATATGAAATTTTAAATCAATAACCAACCTATCATAACAATATATATATATATATATATATATATATATATATATATATATATATATATATATATATAGAGAGAGAGAGAGAGAGAGAATAAGAGAAATCTGTCAATAACCAACCTATCATAACAATATATATATATATATAGAGAGAGAGAGAGAGAGAGAGAGAGAATAAGAGAAATCTGTTTCGAATCCACGATATTCCCCGATATTAGGTTTAAGCTTCACCGCACAGATTATAGGTGTCACTATCAATAATCTAATGCAGTTCACATGTATATATATATATAAATATAGGGCTATGTCCATTGAATTCCTTCCATTTTGTTTTTAACAGTACCCTCGATATTACTCTCTTTTATATTTATATTCCTGGACTCGGATGTCACGCAGGTAGCTATAGCTGCCTCAGTGGTGAAGTTGGTTGTTGCCCTGGAATTCAGGGTCTGCTGACCGAAATCACAAATGAGCGGCTGGCTTCTGTTTGTTGACTCCGTTGATTTGTCGTTTTCTACCAAGTGTTGTTCGTCCTTGCACTTCTCCACCGTACTGATGAGGGCCGAGAGCCCGAAACACGTGTCTACGGTTAGCACTTTTCTCTGAGGGCTATGTCCATTAAATTCCTTCCATTTTGTTTTAACAGTACCCCTCGATATATATATATATATATATATATATATATATATATATATATATATATATATATATATTATCACTCCTGCGGTATCGGAAATATGTTATCGGGCAGTCTATTTATAGTTTATTATTGCTGCGGCCACTGATAAGCGGAATTTGAGATGGCCTAAAGCCTTCTGGGATTATTTGAGGCTATTTGATCCACGCATGCGCAACGCCATAGCTAACGCGAACGATTCTAGTTAATTTTGGTAAAAATGCTTGTTGAATAACCTCTCAACTTCTGCAATCGCTCCGTGATTGAATGTGCTATTGCCATTTGATATTTTGCCAAGCTCCTAGTATATAGGTATGAATATGATGAGCTTGGCCGGCACTTATTGAATTTTGTATAGTGTCAACTGTGGGAAACTTTGATAAATGTTTTGATATTTTATAGTTCTATACTTGATAATTTGATATTTTTCATGCATCAATAATTTGATATTTTGATACCTGATAGCTTGTCAATTTGGTATTGGATATTTAATATTTTGCTATTTTGATACTTGACAGTTTGATACTTTGATATTTTGGTATGTGGATACATTTGTAACTTGATTGGTATTCGATGCTCAAATGCTACTGTTGTACTTAACGCCTTGAAGTATTTGTTTTTTCTGCTTGGATTCAACTGTTCAATTTTTCGTTGTTGTTAATGTGTACTTACAGATACAGATAAACTAGTTAGTTGATTATGTTGTTTGCATAGTAAATCAATAAATTCGAGTCGTACCCCGTATTTCTTTTTGCGTTACAATTCTTTGGTAAGTTGAGGTTGTACCAGATGATTATTGGATATTTAGAGAAAAATAGATTTACCTTGCGCCCATTTTGAACTTAAATAATGTCAGTGACTACTTAACGAATCTCCCCATCTTCACTGTAGCTTAGCCGCGAATATCCTGAGATATCCTGAGACGAGTACAAGCTGGTGTGTCGTTGAACGGTTTCAACACAACTCTGGCAACCCCAAATTGAAATAAGAATTCTGTATACTGGTAGAAACTCTCAGGTACTTTATGACAACAGATATTTTGGTACTTTTGATTTTATTCGGGATGATTTCATTTCGTTCGTGTCTCCAGTTTCAAAACGTTTCTAGAGTAACTCTCACATATCCAGGAACACGAAAAAATCATTAACTTGCCAATATCGATGGAACACCAAGGATATAATGTGAAAAATATTCTTCTTATACCAAATATGTATTTGCGTCGTTGGCAAGTACAAATATTTAAATGTCATTCTTTTGGATTATGAGTTTTCTGGAAATTTTGAGCAGTTTGTACCTCTTTTCCAAAGTATGCAACCTTTGGATAGACTGAACAAAGGTTTCGAATATACGAAATTGCAACGAATTCCATACCAAAATTTTTTATTAAGCTTCTTATAACGAAACGATATATTGAAAATTTCAATGTTGGCGTCTCAGGATGAAAGGCCAAGTTCGGCATACAGAATGATAACAGTGCCGTTTGTCAAGATATTTTTGTGGTTTTCAGAAAACAGAGTCTTATGGAGCATTGGGGTCATTGCAAAATTATTTGAAAATGGGGGATTCCATCCAATGTTCAGAGTAACCATTCAATATTGAAGAAACAGCTGTTACCTGTGTAATTATGATATATATCATGTTTCCAGAATTGGTGTGCGAGAAAAAATTTCATGAACATTGTTAGAATTGGAGTTAAGTTAAATTTTCCAGAGATATTACAAAGATATATTATTCCACAAAATTCACCTACATAAACATATAATTATTGACAATCTTAAAAAATTCGAGTGCGGTCCTGCCATCTGCCCGCTTCGCCCCATTTCCATTTCGTAGTAGAGATATTTGCCAGTGTGAAGCATATCGTGCGTTGTAGTTGTTGGTTATGTTCGTAAAGTTCACGAAAACAGTTTATGCTATGTGGTAGAATCCTTGTGGGATGAAATGTAGCTCAACTGATATCGCCTCAAAAAGGACTGTAGGTGAAAACTAATATCAACGATGGGAATGGCAGGATTCAACGCAGTCCTGAGACTGATATGAAGGTTGTTTATTCAGAAAGATTGAAGATATAAAACGGTAGTCTTCGATAGAGACGAATAAAACCAGAACCACCACCATCACTGCTTGTCAGGAATGTTCACTTGGCTTCCAATTACTTCTATATTAATTGGTGGAGTATTATCAACTCAGTATCTCGGTAGCCAACCTAACCTAACCTAACCTAACCTAGGATTTTAAATAATTTACTTCCGACTTATTTGGGCGAGAATATTCGGTTCAGGAAAGATATTCACAATTATAATACCAGACAAAAAAACCACGTACAAATATTTCCTACCTCAATAATGAAAACCAAACAAAATATATATGATGAACGAATGACTGAATATAATAACTTACCCGAATTAACTGCAGCATCAGGAAACGTTCGAGTATTCATGAACAGATTGAAAGAGCATCTTTTAAATAGCTAACATAACGAATTGTTACTGTAAACAAAACTACTCTACTTCACTTCTCTTATGAGAAATATATGTATTTATCATGTTCTGTAGTGATCGTTTTTTTAATTTGTGAAAGTTGAACATTTATGTTGCTTTTTTTTTACTTTCAAAATTAGCTTTAGGATATTTTTTATTGTTGTACCATTTTTTATTTGTATGTTAGCTCTTAGCTTCTCTTAGCTGATTTCTCTCTCTCTCTCTCTCTCTCTCTCTTAATGAAATCCTGAATATTGAAGGTTCGGGTTGAAGCGCTTCTAGAAATTTGGTAATTTCAACGTTTTGGTTCCCATTTTGGCGCAATTTCCAAGAAAGGTGGAAAAATATATAACTATAACTTATCGATAAGAGTGACAAAGGGGTGATTTCCAACCGAAATCTCGAACTGCCTACTTCTAGGTTGTTGTCACTTAGGATAGAAAATTATTTCCAACCGAGATCTCAATCTGCCTACTCCTAGGTTGTAAGTAGTCACTTAGGTGTTGTTCAGCATTTTGTAACTCGACAATATTTATTTGTTTGTAATAGCTTGTAATAATAAAAATTGAATTGAGAAAGATTGCTTTTTATCGTAGTGCTCAATGATTATCAAAGTGAAATACTATGAAATCTGTCACAAACTGCACAGTTGGAAACATACATATTTTGATATGAAACCTACAGTCTTTGTTATTCTGGCTTGTAATAAAGATTGCGACTCAGTGATTACACAACATTGAATAGAACACACACTAGACGTAGATTGCTATGAAGTATTTTTAGTTGTATAGTAACTTGGTGATCTCATTAGCTTTTGCTATTCAAAAACGAAAGATTTGTAGAAAGCATATATTTATTAACTACGAATATTGATAAATAAAAAAAGGGAGTATTGAGATGTATACTAACTTGCTTTTTCTATTTCATAAGCTTTTTTTCAATGATTTTTCCCAACATTCACTGTCACAAATACTCCTAGGAATTTTCAGTACAAAAAATTATGTAGGTATTTCATGAATAAAATCGTTCATAGTCAAAATGGCTGCCAATAACAATCATGATAAATACAAATAAAATCGTAAAAATTATTCGAAGTTATATGAATTATAATGATTATTCAAGTTGTATACTAACTTGCTTTTTCTATATCAAAGCTTTTTTTCAATAATTTTTTCCCAACATTCAGTCACAAATATCTAGGAATTTTCAGTATCAGTATATTACTGAAATGGATTTATTATTCAATTCAAAAAATTATTAGGTATTTCATGTAATTCATGAATAAAATCATTCATAGCCAAAATGGCTGCCAATAACGAATCATGATAAATACGAATAAAATCGTAAAAATTATTTGGAGTTATATGAATTATAATGATTATTCAAGTTGTATACTAACTTGCTTTTTCTATATCAAAGCTTTTATTCAATGATTTTTCCCAACATTCACTGTCACAAATACTCCTAGGAATTTTCAGTACAAAAAATCATGTAGGTATTTCATGTAATTCATGAATAAAATCGTTCATAACCAAAAATGGCTGCCAATAACGAATCATGATAAATACGAATAAAATCGTAAAAATTATTTGGAGTTATATGAATTATAATGATTATTCAATTCAAATAAAAAAAAAATGGTTTCCGACGGATTCGAACCCGCGCCCCCAATAAAACTGTAATATTACTAGAGTGGCTATTTCAACGGATTAAAATAATGAGTAGGCAAAATATATATATATATATATATATATATATATATATAAATATATATATATATATATATATATATATATATATATATATATATATATGTATATATATATATATATATATATATATATATATATATTTATTTCAATACTGAAAAGAGAGACACTCATGGATTCCCAAATTATCAGACGTCTTGTCCTATATTGAGTATTGCAATTGCAAAAAAGTAAACGAATATCAGTGGTTAATTCCATTCAGACAGCAAATTTCTGTTGAAGATTTAAATTTTCAAAAACTTCAACGAATTTTCCTGAGTAAAAACCAAATACCCAACATTTACTGGGGTTAGGTAAAATCACGGTTGAGGTATGGTGTGTTTTTTGGTTGGTTCATGCGAGAATTTTTCTCGAAAAAAGGTTTACATATTTTATTTCTTCCTTTTAAGTTCCGTTTTTCGTCGGTTTAATTTTTTGTTTAAAAGTTTTTATTTTTCAATTTTTTGTGGCTGAAATCTACTAATTGATATCTATTTAATTTTTGATTACTTCCAAAATACGTACTTACCCACTTTACATCAACTTTTAACAGTTAAATAATATGATTATCTATTTTAATTATTTATAATATGAATTATTTTTTATAATTCTGGTTAGTTTATTTCATCACTTTGTATAAAATCCATCCTTCTATAGCATGTAATTATTGTGGCGGATGTAGGGGAACAAAAATAATGACAATAGCAATCTGTCAATGTCAACTACATATGTGTGCCAATGTTCACAAGTGAAAAAGCAATCATCCCCTATTTTTCTACCCATAGGGGTGTAGTGTTCCATCCTTAATTCAAATATGAATAACTATGAGGTATACACTATCTAATAAAAATAGAATCATATAAATCGGACAACCCAGTACAAAGTTATGCCTGATAGTATCGGTTAACGACGCAAAATTCAGAGGGTGAACGATCAATACCCTCCATTTTGCTACCCTTAGGGAAGGAATTCTTCCAAATTCGAATGGGACCAACTATGAAGTACACACTACTCTGTAAAAAGTTATGCGAGGTCATACATAAAAAAAAGAAATAATGAGAAGTTTCTCTCTGTATAGGTCAGTTAATTTGGGCATTCATATTTCCATAAACAAACATCAATATGCCAAAAGGTCAGAACTTTCAATATGTACATTCAATGAATTTTTTTTTTCTATTGATGACCCTTAGATAGGTAAATCATGTTTTGTCATTTATTTGATAACATTCCGAAATATATGCATAACTCCATGTCTCCAGGAGCAAATACAGTAGAAACAAATCAATAATATCGGGGACAACCATAAATAATAACCGATGATTCTTAGGTTTACCGAAATATCGTCTTACATACCTCATTCCTCAATAATTCTCTGTCCTGTTGGGAAAGTCCCAAATCATTCTTCGTTATATCTCCGGAAATAAGTTTAATTTTTTTGCTGAAATTTGGACATTTCTTCCTCAATCCATCGAAAAGGGTATCTTTGAAAATTCGATCTATTCTTGTCTCCATACTTCTTCCCTTCTTGTCTCGAATAAGAATATAAATTGTTGAGACATTTGGACATGATCGAAGTAACTTTTCCATCAGGACTCTTCCCAGAAAGCCACTGGCCCCGGTAATGAAAACGTTCGTATCTTTGTAGAATTCTTGAATTGGAGTGAGATTTATATTTTTCTCGATTTCATAGCCATTTATACATTGGTACCCATTCATGATGTATATTTCTGGAAGCAATAATAACCCAATTTGAATCATTAAATCATATATTCACTGAATAGATAAATGAAAAAGAGTTAATAGGTTATCGCGGATAATACCATAAGTGCTTTAAAAATTACCGATAATTCTGACCAAAATGTGTTTTTTAAAAACTGCACAAGTTTATTCTTTCCGTTGTTTCAAAACATAAATTATCAGACCCCGAAGGAAAAGCGCATTTTTTTAAACAACGAAAAAAATAACATAGTGGAGTTTTCTCAAAAAAACAAGTTTTTTCAGAATTATTTGGTTAATTTTTAAAGCACGAATGGTATTCGGTAGAATATTTCAAGAATACAAAAAGATTCATACTATTTATTGTTATAGTCGATACAACAATTATTGTAAGTAATATTGTAAACATTTGTATCTGTCTTCTCCGTAACTGAATTTTTATCTTGAACCTCCTCTTGGCGCGCATGGTTGTAGATTTTCATTGCAACGCATTTTTCCAACGATAGCCTGATGGTGTTCTTAATCTATCTGTAGATAGCTCGCAATAGATTTGGAGTTGGCATTTCCTGTTATTTTGAAGTTCTTGCTCAGCAACTCTGCTCTTTGCCAAATTTGACACCGCCCTCAATGAGTGATTGGTAAATTTTTTTTCCACGTCCAGTCCCACCTGCTTTGCTTGTTTCTAAGTCCACTCTGCTGTCTCGTTTTGCCCCACAGGTATGTTTTTAAACCATCGATTTCTTACTTTCCAAAATGGATTGACTGTTAAAAATAAACGGTCACTTTCTATGTGTTAATGTAATAATCGAACTGGACAAAAATTATAGGTATTTCCATTCATTACTAACAACTTAGATGAGGCACATGGCTTGGATCCGCCTTGGATAGTTTTTCTGAAAGTCGGATCGTATTCAATTCGGTTTGTTTTTTGGCCTCAGTTCTTCATTGAAAAATTGTAGCTTTGCTCTGCATCCTTCGCCTCCTCTCCACGCCAATTCATACGACAAAACAAAGAACACCTTCTAATTTCGTGGATTCATCTTGATGGAGGTACACTCTATTTTGTACCCGAACTTCCGCAAACTTTATTTGCTTTTTCGAGGGTGTTATTCGAGATTTTCTTTGGCACAAAAAATATAAATATATAATTATAAAATAAAAGGAAAACTTAAAAAATGTTGTGACAGGGAAATTTGATCACTTTTATAATTTTATAATATCTTCCTAATCTTTGATGTCCAAAGAAAATCTCGAATTGCACACCCTCGAAAAAGCAAATAAAGATTTGCGAAAGCTCGGGTAGCAAAAAGAGTGTACCTTCTTCAAGACCGAATCCCTGATAGATACTCATTCTACTTTCCTATTTATATATATATATATATATATAATATATATATATATATATATATATAATATATATATATATATATATATATATATATATATATATATATATATATATATATATATATATATATATATATATATATAAAAAAATTTTTCAATCGCCAATAAGTACCAAATTTTGAGTGTGTAGAAATTATTAAACTTTCATTATACCACCAACATTGGCAAACCATCAGTCGTTCCATAAAGCTCAGTCGAAAGTTTATCTCTGATGTACACACGAATAATAATTCGTTGTAAATCACCATTGATTAATCTCAATGTGTCAACAGATAATATTCGAAAACACTTCTGTTTTTTACAAATAGAACTCCATTGGATTTTGAGAATTTTCGAATTCAAAGTTGAACTACATGAATATTCATGAGTTATTATATTTCAAAGTGATATTGAAACCCAAGCAAGTACTGTATATATCGCTGCACGCTTTTGTTTGATAGCTGAGTGAACTTTCGTAATTTCAAAAGTGTTTTAGATCTGAATCATCAACTTTTTTATATATTCATAGAATTCTATAGTTTAATCGAACCGGAAGGAAACCAGTTTGGTGATACTCTTTTCTTTCGATACGAGTCTAATTTATATGTAGATTTGGAAGCATTTCGGAGGGTATATTGGCAGAAAAATTCAAACCCTAGTGTCTCATATCTATACTTCTATCTACATATTATACAACGATAGAAATGCTTTTTATGTTTTTCAATGAAAATTCTTAATTATTTCTGGCTCATGATTCTGAAGACGAGAACTCAAAATATGGAGAGAATGTATCGGATGCACCCAAAAAATATGCAGACAATATTTAGGTGCAAAAAATATGGACATTCACAGTGAAATGTATAATTGTAGGGACAATATAGTTATTGCGAAATTCTTCCAATGAAGAATTCCATACTGTAACCATTGAAGTCAACAAAAAAATAATAACCCACTGGAAATATGGGCGAGTTTACTCAGCAGAACAAGATAAACCCCAAAAATAGGATATTGTACTCAAAACATGAGATGTGCCATTGAAAGGAGGATAATCCATTGGAGGATTCGAATCATATTTTCAATTGCAATGAAAATTTCATAGAAGGATAGAATATGAGAAAGGTGTCATCAGCACATACCGATAAATTCATTCAATTGTTTTTAAAATACTACAGCAAACCCGCTCACTTATTCCGTCTTTCAGAATATTATCTTGAACTACATATTCCATCAATATCAATCATAATGACATCATGGTTAGTTTTGATCTATCGAGTTCAATTCCAAATAAAAAAATCAACACAACTATAAAACTATTCAAATAATAAAAGAAAGCTAGTACATGGTAACACTCTAATCACCAGATTCACATGACCTCAATTGGGAAAATTATTCTCTAATTAAAAATGAGTCGAGTAATCAATCGAAATAACTCCGGGATGGCAATAGATTCTCCAATATGTTGAATTGGGTAATACCTCCATGGAAAACTCCGGAGAAAACTTGCTTTATAGCTTCAGTAACGTCTTCAGGTCACATGCCAGAGACGAAATGATTTTACCTTGTGGATTTATTGATAGACAAGTTTGCAGATCATTTCGTAAGCAGTGTGTTCAAGAAAAAATCATATGGTGATATTTTTATGTAGAGTCAACCACCCAGTTATAGGACAGTTGAGGTTTTGTTTGGTTTGAAATGAATATGACCTGCTTATGTTTTTATATACGGTTTGGTTGATAG
Organism: Gonioctena quinquepunctata; assembly: GCA_018342105.1. Lineage (NCBI taxonomy): Eukaryota > Metazoa > Arthropoda > Insecta > Coleoptera > Chrysomelidae > Gonioctena > Gonioctena quinquepunctata. The sequence continues at coordinate 71,013 of JAFIRS010003608.1, read as the reverse complement.
TACTTATATAAAGTTAGCTTTATGCTTTTAAGATATAGTACCTGGGCGACCGAGCTTCACTCGTGTTTTTTTCTGTGATGTGGTGTTTTTTCGGAGAAGATGCTTACTTAGATACGAATCACATACTTATTACATATAAATATTTTGCAATCTTACCTAGTGCACAGATTGGCTTTGGATACAAATAGACATTTCAAATTATTATTAATTATTATTCGTATTCGGATAATGTCATATAGCGCCATCTCACTTCATAACTATGACACATAAGTGAATAACTTAATTGAACAATGATTTTACTCCCGCTTATAATTGTTGGAGAGAACGTCGATTTCACTTTCGACAACATCGATTTCATTATCATCTACTGTATCTTCCCTACCTCTGTTGTTATTTTCACGACTAGAAACTTCCTGAATTTCATTTATATCATTTACGATATCATTTTTATTATTTTCATGGCCCTTAGTCCTACTACACATATCATCAATATCTTGTGTCCTTGTCACTGTTTACATTTTCTGTATCTTGGTTCACTTTTTCACTTCCTTCTATATAGCACATATGGCACATGGAAAGATCGTTATCGTCTTTATCAGGTTTGTGTTATTTATGTTTCCAGGGAATGCACTGGCAATTATACTTTGTTTAACAATTATCACAAGTTAAATATTGGCCTTTCAGTATGAGTTTTTCACAGACAAAATATTTCACTTCGATAGAATTTTCCTTTCCTCTCTGTTTTTCTCTTCGTTTTTGCTACTGCTGTTTTTTTCAATTTATTCTTATCTTCTTCTTTTTTGAGAGCACGCTTTTTTTAAATATTTTTGGTAACTTCTGGATGCTACTGCAAAAGAAACGCGCTCTATGTTCCGTTTATTTTCCATCCTGATTTTTCTGGTGATTCCAGATAGTCACTCATATATTTGGCGCTTGAAGTCAGAGTTAATTATGCACTAACAGCCTCACTAGTTCGTTGTACGTTTATTGGATGTATTCTAAGAAATGCCTGGAAAGAAATGTATTATCTCCTGGAAAAATACTTTGAACCAACGGTCGCCGGGTCTGTTCTTATTGAGACGGTTAGGTCAAAGATTTTTCAACACCACTTCATATTTGTAGTTCCTTTTCCTCAACCCCTTGGAATAAAGGGTATATTTGAAAATATAGATATTCAAAATTACTGTACTAACTCCTCCTCTTCTCTTGTAGTGAGTATGGGTGATGGTTCACTTGTACCTTGTGACCTGGATTCTAAAGTAGACTTGGGCACACCATATTTTTTCGCAGCAGCTCTTAAAGTCGATTGTTTGAGTTTTAATTCAGTTATTGCTGCCCCCATCGAGTTGATATCGTTTCATTTTGGCATTCCACCTAGTACCTAGGTACCTATAGGAAAGAAATGACGATAACTGTAATGAAGCATCCTACTTATTGGACCCGTTGATATTCAGTAATTGAACAAGTGTCCAATTACTGGTCGTGATATAAATAGAGCAATAAAATTCAAACTAACTGACACAGCGAAAAATACACTACCAGATCATTTGTGAATGAAAAAAAATGCCACTCTAGTTGTTATTGTACACCTGTTCAATAACTTATGAATGGGATGAGCATTGCTTAGTTATAACCTAACTTCATCAATTTATATTACTGATATGTTTAAATAACCTACGTATTTCCTGAGCTTTCTGCCTGATGTTTTCAGTACAACACTTTTCACTCACAATTATTCATAACTTCGCTTAAGACATTAATAACAAAACCATCCTCGATAAACAATGAACGTCAAATGGTTGTTTTTGTTGCCTACGTGAAATTTTGTCGAATTTGGCGATCAAAATAATATAAGTTAACATAATACCGGTGCCATCTACGAGAGACTAGACTAGCTATCGCAAACAGGAATCTTCTTTTTCTTCATCGAAGAGCTGTCCAATCACATCAATGCGTCCAATAACTGTGTGGTTTACCCTAGTGAGTTCATTTTCTGATGTACCAATCAACAAAATGATCGGAAAAAAAAATAGAACATGATAGCACACTCAATGCAATATCCAAATTGATTGAGAATAATAAAATAAAAATGTATGTTCGAACAGATGGCTGCATTTAGGGCAGGCCTAGATGATATAGAATACTCACGAAAAAAACAATTGATACCAGAAGAAAATTGGGAGTAGCTTGAACAGAAACGACAAAATAGTAGCATATTATGTTACCATGGATCAAACATGGATGCTCTTCTGAAAAATGTGGAGGTGAACAAATCAATCAACTTTCAGTTAAACACCCATTTTTGTCACTGATTTGTCATAAACCCAACTAAATAATAATTATTGTAGCAAATATTATAGCATTATTTTATTCTGATGGTAAAATACATGCTATTTGTTTGATTTCATATTTGCATAGCACAGTATCTGATATGGTTTATTATCACCTGTTTGTTCAGCGATTACTGTTTGCCATCAAAGTCTATATTTTTTTAGGAGAATGCACAAGCGTACGAAAATGTCTCATAATCCTGAACTGAACAATAATTCCATTTAGGTTAGTCCTGAAAATAAAAGGAAAAATGTCTTAGTTATATCTGACTCACTGTATACTTACCGAATAGTAACAGAAATAATGTTGTATTCACCTACCTGTTATTTTTTTATTTTCTCTAGATTTGTATATATTACTATTGCCGTGACATTGTCAATATTTATTTTTGTTTTCAGAACTTGTAGTTTGTTAATTATGTTGTATGGAGGGTTTGTCTTTCAGTTCTGTCAACAATCAGCTGATCGACCTTGCAGAGATACTATCCAGTGCATCAAAAAGGAGATACGTCATTTTCTTGATTGATTTCACCTCTCATTGTTTATGACCCTTGGTTGTCGCCCGATTGTACGGTGATATGCATCATCCGTCCAATGTTCCAACATTCAGTATGAAAGATAGAGAGAGAAATATCGAGTCCAGATTTGAAGTTCTTTCAAGTACGTTTCTGTGCCGATTTTTTTGGGGTAGAAAAAGTTTTCAGATTAAAAATCATTCCTTTTCGCCACCGACCGTCATGAGAGAAAGTCTCGTTTTGAATTGACGAAATGTCTGGCAAATGATTTTTAATGGGACATTTCCATGTTTGCGATTTGGTTTACCCACTGATAATTAAGATGGTATGTATTCTTTTCCGACAGTTTTCATTCAAAGACTGGCCATTTTGTACTATTTTTCTTTGTAATTCAACACGTGTGTGAATAGGTAATAAGTAATCCTATTCAACAGGGTCCTTGGTTTCCTTGGTTTCTTTGGTGTTTATGGTGCTGACGTTTCTTCATGACCACCAGTTGTTAAGCACAACCGAGATCTTTGGATACATTTTTTGGTTCCATTCTGTTTTCCGTTTCTGATCATCGTTTGTCTGTCTGCCGTCCAGAGAGTTCCAAAGTATAGTCCCGTTTTGCTGTCAGGTGATTCCTGTATGTCCTAGACAGAGAAGCTAATCAACCCTCCGATAGGAAAGAAATCAACAGTTGAATACCGTTGAAGACTGAAAGATCAACCCTCTTGTAAGTGGAAAAAGAACTATAGGTATCTATCCATACCATGTGATTTTTTTATGACCGTTTACTTTTTCAACACATTTTTTCATTATTATGATTGATTATCGTTCCTGGAGAATATAATTGAACATTCGTTCCTGAAGAACATAATTTTCTTTGTACATAATTGTAGATATAAACATGTTTTTCGCATTAAACTATCAATGGGGTAATCGATTTTTATTTCATTAAGTTTTGTCACCGATATATGATTTTGGTTTCTAAATTCCGTAACATAAAAAATTTAGTGGCGCTCAATTTCATTTTTCTAATGAGTATCAAATTTTGACTAAGTATATGTTGAACCACGACCCATTTGCCACCAGACGAAGAGCTGTCGTTCGCTGTGTGAAAAAATAGTGCCACAATATATTATGTGAATCTACCAAGTTTCCTCAAGGAAACAGTAATAGTCAACAAAGGAAGTGTATTATTAATAAGAAAAGGATTTTTTTATGTCCAATATCTTAGGCAATGGATTATCCAAACGTTATGTTACAAACTACTTTTCGAAGTGAAATTTCTTTTGTCGCGATGAGAGTGAAGGTCAAATTTGGTTGCGTCTTAAACGAAACGCTTCTGTGCAACGCTTCCATGAAGACAAAACAGCTGGACCTAAAAAGCTGAGATTTTTCTGATATTCCTTCCCTAAATGGGTGAAAATGGGTGTAGTTACGAAAGTCATGGAAATTTATATTTGGGCTTTTCTTTCCAATTAAAGGAAATTATATTCCGGGGTTCTTGAAAATTCAACCCCAAAGGGAATCAAAAGGGGGATGAACGCTTGTACAGGAGTACCGTTAGTTTCAAAGTCAGGGTCATAAAAGGAGGGGTTCCATTGGTTTTGAAGTAGAAGTAATGTTATTTAATCAATCAAATGAAACTTTTTGGGTTAATGTTCAACATGAATACCTCCCAGGAGGTTATCTTGAATGATGGAAGATAGTGACCAAAGTTAATTTTTCAGAAGTAACTTCAGCTACTTCATTTTCATTATTTCCTCAAAAAAGATTCTGCTTTTTATGTGCATTAAATAAATTATGTTTTCAGAAATAGAGTAGAAAACGAAACAAATAACACAGTTGTTTGCTTTCGTATTCAGGAGAACGGTTGAACAGTATTCTAGAAAATACATAGTTGAAATTTTTATTTATCGATAAATCGAAACAAATACATTTATATATGATTTTAATCAACTCTCACTATCATATCAAATTAGAAAATAGTGGAAAAAAGTTTGAAAGTGAAACCCAAGTAGTCCCCCATCATACTTTTGTTGTATTGGCCCTGATAACGTTGATCGAAGTTCATGATATCTTGATGGAAACGTTCTCCTTGTTCTTCTGAGTACGCTCCATGTTGTCTTCAAATTTATCCGAATGAGCATGCAGCATATGCACTTTCAGAGACATTCTGCAACCTATGGTTTTGAAGTTTTTTAACATGTTTTCGACTAGCTCTTAGTAATTGTCAACTTTGTTATTCCCTACAAAACTAGAGACTACTGCTTTAAAACTATTCCAACTTTTTTTTCGAGCACAAGTAAGTAATTTTGTAAATTCTTCACTGGCAATTTTTTTATTTGTGACCAACAAAAATTCCAGCTTTATTTTTTGCTTCTGGCAACTTTGGAAAAGAGTTTTTTGAAAATATAAAAGCTCCAGATTTTTCATCTAGCTTTTTTACGAATTGTTTTACAAGCCCTAACTTGATGTGTGGAGGCGGCATTAATACATTTTTAGATTCAGCAATACGTTCGTATTCAACTTTTTATTTTCCAACACAAAATTCCGTTCTTAGCGGCAATGATCGTTGAACATAATTTCGAGCATCTGCTCTACTATCCCATGAACAGAGATAACACGGATATTTTGTATATCCACCCGGTAGCCCCAATGAAAATCCTATCATCTTAAATGAAATTTTATATCTCGTACTTTAATAAATATACCACATATATAAGAAGATGTATCAGCATCATATTTACACTTTCTCGGCGACATTTTAACCTCTTTGAGTCTTTTACAAAACTGTCAATTGTTGTTTATCACTTGAGTGACATCTGTAAACACTGTGTGAAAGTTACGACCCGTTTATTCTTCCGCAGTATTTTTGAATATATCAGAACTATTTAATATTTTTATGATAACTAAAAAAATTATATTTTTATCATAAATATCACCAAAATAAACTTTATATCGAATATGGGTTCTATCCCTTCATTTTGGATCATAACGAATAGAAAAATTATAAAATGAATTTTAGGACGAACACAAAAAAAAGTTGTAGAGTTGGTAATTTTTCATTTTACCCTTGAAATTAAATTGGAACGAATAGAGTAACATTAAAGAGGAACAAGATATATTTGATACTGCTGAGGGCTAGAATCCTACACTAATTAGCTAATCAAATTCAAAATCATTTGCCAATCTTTTGATTAATTGAATCACTAATATTATTTTCATGATATCTCATGAATGTTTGTATTATTGTAGTTATTTATTTTAAATATTCCTGATTTATTTCTATATAGGTACTTATGTAAGAAATAAAACTTAACGGTGTTATAATTGTCAGACCTTTCTGCCGTTTTACCCCTCACAATATACTCACAAATCGAGGTTTAGATCACCAAAGAACTGTTTCAACAAATCCACAAATCGGAGCAAAGAAAAAAAACATATATATATATATATATATATATATATATATATATATATATATATATATATATATATATATATATATATATATATATATATATATATATATATATATTATATATATATATATATATATATATTGTCATGTTATGAAAAACCATTAGATATTTTAAAAAGAAAAAACCCATAAAAAGAATCATTAATAAATAGCTATTAGTTTCAATAGATTTTTTTTACATAATTTTGAAGTTCTATTTCCTTTATTGGGCCTCTGTATAATATGAATAGATGAAAATATCAATTTCATACACTGTCATAATGATTACAACCCATAATTCTTCAAAAGACAACAAAAAGTCTAGATTTACAAAATTTTCCTGAATAAAATGTGATCTACAAATTTATAAATTTGAAACATACAGTATATGAAATTGTAGCTAACTAAAAGTAGCCAATGGTAGAACAGCAAGCTTCTTGATGACAATAGCCAATCAGGGAACAGATGGTCACATGTAGAATTTGAAATTGTAAGAGAATAAGAGCGGGAAAGTGTCAGAGGCAATTATTATTGAAATTTGTACATAGTTAATAAGAATGGAAAAATAGTTTTATGTATAAGTTATGACACATAACCATAAACAGTGAAAATGTGACAATTTAGTGCGCGAATTCAAAAATTCGAATCGGAGGGAAGGAACAAAATTGGTATCCAGGTGACAACAAACAAAGCCAGAGGGAGATCGAAAATAAATTTAAAACGAATGCCACGTTATATTTTGGGAAAAAGAAAAATTGAATAATTTTCAACATTATAAGCGGAAAAACCAACATTACCTCATTTGTATACAGTATACAAGTATCCAAAGCTGATTGCTGAATTTGTATGGTTCCTTCTATTTGGTATTGGAGATCCTGATTGCATTGGAGTGAAAGGGAATCCAAATCCTGGTGTGTATTGAACAGCGACAGTTCCAGGCAGGTATAAACCTTCCATAGTGCACATTCCGAACTGAACAATTTCACTAATAACGCATATTCCATCGGAAGAACTTTATTTCAATTGATTTCGAACTATTAAAGAAATTTTCACTTTCAAGGTAAAAGTGAGGTTGTGTATATTTGACCAATGAACTTTTCTCATGATTATCCATGAATATTTGTAGATTCACCTTAGAGTAAGTTATCTTTCGTAGGCCAGGTAAAATCAAGTTTTCCTGAATAAAGGAAATAACTGCTTTTTGATACTTTGTCGTTTGTTTTCCACAATGATCAACAATCATATTCGTGACCATTGAATGAAGGGAAATTTGACATATCAAGCAGTGGCTAGTGGCTCAATTGCCTGAACCGGCTATCTGAGACAAGAGGCGTACCAACTGTGCTTAGCTGTGGTAAGGAAGTGATAACAATTGGCAGCAACGTGACGAGAGAACAGTGACGTTAGCTAGCAATTATAATTACATTGTAAAAATATTATACAGGGCGAAAATACTTATCTATATCATAACAATTTGGCTCACAAAGAATAGCAAAAATTATTAGCAATCTTCATTTTATAAAAACAATTTATAATTACAAATTATCAATACATTACAATATATATATATATATATATATATATATATATATATATATATATATATTAACATATCTATATATTTTTGATTTTTGATTCTTGAACCATGTAGTATAGTATGGATTGTAGGTTTTCTCAGGTTATGGTTCGATGGGTAAAATAACCAAATGCAGGTTAAAACATTTTTTGGGCGTTTTTTTTATTCAATGAATATATACCGTGTGTAACAGGATCATGGTACACCCCCGTATCTCCTTTTGTTTTGAAGGTAATTGATTGAAATCTATGATATCCCATAAACATAATGAGCGGCACTTTTTGACCTACAAAAGATTTTTTTTTTCACTTCCGGTTTCGCCGGAAGTGATACCAACTTTCTATTTTTTGATAGAACACCCTGTATATCATTACATTTCTGAAATCTGCATAATTTTTTGAATCCAATGATACCACATAAGTGACATTTCAAACGTCAATATTTTTGATAATTCAATTTTTAGTTTTCCATGTAAGTGTGCCATGATGGTTCCAATTTATTCCAATTCACCCATCTGATGCTAGAAAAATCGAAATCTCGTCAAAAATACTAAATTGCGTTTTTTATGAGCAAATAAAGTTAATCGTAATCGATTTTGTGGTAAAACTCAATTTTTTCAAATGGAACCATATTGGTACCGTAGTACCATTTATTAGTACACTTAATAAGGAATTTATTCATACCTGCTAATGAAATGTGCGACAAATACAATCAAAATTACAGCTAAAAGAAAATAAGATAATACAATTACTTTGTTCTAATTTAATGCTAAGAAGTTACTTAGGTGGCTTTGAAATACAATTGTTCGAAATGCTGTCCATTAACGTCAATGCACTTCCGAACTCGCATAGCTGTTTCTTGAAGAACGTTCGCTAATTGCTGGGCCGTTATACCATTAATTGCGCGTCTTACTCGCAACTCCAGGTCTTCGCAAGTTGTAACAACGGTTGCATAGACAATGTTTTTTGAATGGCCCCAAACAAAGAAATCAAGAGGTGTCAAATCAGGTGACCTTGGAGGCCATCGCACAGGACCATTTTTCGAAATTACGTTTTCTTGGAATGCCTGTTGAAGGTAATCAGTAACTATTCTTGAACTATGGGGAGGAGCTCCATCTTGTTGGAAATACATTCCCTGTCGTAGATGGAAAGGTGATTCAGTTAACCTGTCCTCAATTCCATTTTGCAGAAATCCTAAGTATCTATCTCCAGTCAAGCGTTCTTCAAATATTATTGGACCAATGATTCTACGACCGAGTATTCCAAGCCAAACATTGAAACCGAACCGCACTTGAAAGTTACCCTCCCTCAATAAATTTTGATTTTCTTGTGACCAATACCTTGTATTTTGTCGGTTGAATAATCCAATATTTGTAAACCTAGACTCGTCCAAAAATAAAATCCTTCCCAAAAAAGCATTGTTTGGCTGCACATTATTCTGCAAGATCCAATTGCAATATTCCATCCTACGTTCATAATCTTTTTTGTACAGGTGCTGGTGCAATTGATATTTGAAAGATTTATAATAACGTTTGTGCAAGATTAGGCTTACCGTTTGGTGACTAATTTCCAATTCAAACCCAATTTGCCTTGAAGAAACAGTCTTATCAACTTCTATTCGAGCTAAAACAATAATTTCCGTTCCTTCGTCAATGATAACGTTTTCTTCGAAATCTCTTCAGAATTGATTTTCAAGACGATTAAGATAATTTCTCGCTGGACATTGTCTATCAGGATATCGGTTGGCATAAAGGTTTCTAGCCGCAACGGCATTTTTTCTACATTCCCCATAAATAATTGACATGTCCACTTTTCCATCCCTTGTATAAATGTGGGGCATTTTGAATAAAAATAACAACAAATTTAAAGATTTTTCCAATACACAATAAAAACACCGATAAACCAATACCTATTTATTTGACAATCTGAATGAATAATTTCATTGTTTCCAAAGCCTCCTTAGTAACTGATTACCTTCAACAGGCATTCGAAGCTATGCGAGTTCAGAAGTGCATTGACGTTAATGGACAGCATTTCGAACAATTGTTTTAATGTTTTGTGTTAATTTTTTTTTATTTCAAAGCCACCTCAGTAACTTCTTAGCATTAAATTAAAACAAAGTAATTGTATTATCTTATTTTCTTTTAGCTGTAATTTTGATTGTATTTATCGCACATTTTATTAGCAGGTATGGATAAATTCCTTATTAATAGTACTAATGAATGGTACCACGGGACCAATATGGTTCCATTTGAAAAAATTGAGTTTTACCCCAAAATCGATTACGATGAAATTTATTTGCTCATAAAAAACGCAATTTAGTATTTTTGACGGGATTTAGATTTTTCTAGCATTAGACGGGTGAATTGGAATAAATCGGAACCATCATGGCACCCTCAAATGGAAAACTAAAAATTGAATTATCAAAAATATTGACGTTTGAAATGTCACTTATGTGGTATCATTAGATTGAGAAAATCATGCAGATTTCAGAAATGTAATGATATACAGGGTGTTCTATTTGAAAATCGAAAGTTGGTATCACTTCCGGCGAAACTGGAAGTAAAAAAAAACTAATTTTTGGGTCAAAAAGTGCCGTTCATTATGCTTATGATATATCCCAAATTTCAATCAATTACCCTCCAAACTAAAGGAGATACGGGGGGTGTACCATGATCCTGTTACACACGGTATATATATATATATATATATATATATATATATATATATTATATATCTCTATTTATTTTGGGTTGTGGGGTTTTCTTGAATCCTGGTTGAGGTTGAGGTTAACACGAAAATGAAAATGCTGTTTGTGTTTTCCAATGAAGACATTTTGTCCATTTTGCCCGACAAAAGTTTATCGATGACAACTACAGAATTAATTATTGTGAACTCTATCATCCCAACTGGCCGAGCCATAGAGTTGATTTTTCATTTTCAGGGAGAGTGAAAGCCCAAAATATGTAAAAGAATGTGTCAAAACCTCGAAAAAAAAAATATATTCATCGAAATATCCTGCTAATGATAATGACCTCTCATGACCAAGTTTTCGAAACCACGACTGTATAAAGATCGTTGATTATGAACAAGTAATTCCATACTGCTAATACTCAATGAGGCATCTTTACTACAGAAACGCCTACGAACGGCACCGATATTGTTATGAAATAGTCTTTGTTGATAACTCACCTTTGTTAATGTATTCTAAAATCAACCAAACAGGTCGTAGACCACACTGAGTACACTGAACGATGAAACAAATGAAACATGGAATAGGTATCAGCCATTCAATAATAGTTCCTCAAAATGCGTTTATGAATATTGAAACAAAGTAAATTTCCATATCATAGTTGAATGATGAATATATTTTGGACAGAGGCCAATTCATGAGTTCAAAAAATTAAGATATGCCAAGTTTTCTGACAATTCAATAGATTGTTGAAAAAACTGAGACGTGAATGGCAGCTTCATAATAGCACAATAAAAATCAAATGACTATTCAAATTCGAAAACATACTGCGATGAATAAGATAACTTTCATCTTCTACATCCCGGTAGTTATTGAATGGTTTCTTTCGAAAATTACGTCTCGCCAACTCTTGCCTACAGAACCGTACTATGTTCATCACTTACCAGCCGGTATTCTTATTTTTTTCTGACTATGGGTAAAAAAATTCGAAGAAATAAATTCCCGTGAACTTGGTTAATTATTGCTTTCCACGCATTTGGATGAAACCGGAAAACAGTGGACTGAAATCATGAAATTTGCTATCGTTCCCAGCCAAAAAATCAATGTTAGTCCTATTGAAGAACATTTTCCGACTATTGGAATTAAGTAATTGATTCCTTAACCATACTAGATGGGTCCTCAGTCATTATCGGAATACTACTGAGATTGATTTTAGTAACATTGAGATATTTTTCAGTTGTATGTCATGTTACAACTGACTTCATGTAGGCCTCTTTTGGAACACTCTATAAGGTTAACCATTTCCCTTCACTATGAATTGCGTTTCACCCTTTTATGGGTGAAGTTTCAAGTTGTCACGTAGCCATTGACCTTCTAGCTAGTCTTGTCCTTCACGTCATTCTTTGTTACGGTAACCACCATTCTTCTCTTATCCAAGTTGCATACGTATTCAATGGAAAGCAGTTTTAAAATGTCATATTTTTATATACAGAATAGTTTTTTTTTTGGTATGTTTCGAATGGAGGGTTATCACGATGATGTTTCTTGTGGTATATTATTGAACGAATGAACTGAATACGCTGAGAAATGACGTGTTTGGGTGATTTCGATTTAAGTAAAATGGGCATATAGATCAAATTAATATTTTGGAGGGTGTTGAACCTTTCCACGAAATAAATGGAAATTGACGCATTGCATCTCCCGCCCATAGCCCATTTATATGTGAATTTCTTCTGTATATCGGGTGTCAACGAATCTATTTGACAAGTCTTAACTTCTAGAATATTAGGTGTATCAAAATGAGATTTGGTATAGGTGAATGGTATGTGAAGAGAAAAGTTTTCTCTATTTTTCACTTTCCAGTCACTTCCGGTTTTACCGTAAATTAATTTTTAAATAGACCACCCTGTATTATCTAACATTCTTGGATTTCTGGATCAGAACGTGACATTTTGAAAAGTTTTTACGACAACTTCATTTTTTTAGAGACACTTCCAATATTGCATCTAGATGGCCATGATCGGACGTAAACTAATCTGAGGTGATGTTAGAAAATTACAATTGCAAAGTTTCAGTGATTAGTATGATAGATAGGAATGGGACAACTTGGCAAAATTACATTTTCGTGTCTAACTATTATTTTTCAAATGGCGACCATTTTTTGACAAGCACTTTCCGAAAAACGAATCTAACGATACTAATTTATTTGAAATTGGATTAAAAATAGGAACCTAAATAAATATTACTAAGGAAAATACTGGATAATAATTCATTTACTTTTGTCAAGTGTGCCAAGGATAGCCATGAGTAGTAAAACTACAAGGCTACGAGCGCAATCCACATTTTGCAACCCTTAGGCGAATGTGGTGAGGGTGTGGTTTTCGGCGAAGGTGGAGGAAGGAATGATGGTGGTGGTCATGGGCGGTTGGTTGTGGAAGGGGTTTGGGAAAAAATGGCGGTTGTAGGTTTATGAGAGGGTGGGGGTGGGTGTATGTGGGAGGGAAAAAGGCTGGGGGAGTGGTCTGTGATTGGTCGCAATGGTGGCAACCATGTTGTGGATGGGAGTGTATGATTGAGAGTGGGGAATGGGGAGAGCTGTGATAGGTCGTGGAAGTGGTGATAGCCAGTAGCCGCCATCCAATAGCCGAGCAGCAGCAGCAGTCATATTGAAATGGGAGTGGGTGTGTCAACCAATAGCTGCATTCGTGAACGGCATTGGTCGGTCGAAGTTAATGAATGGCGGTGGCCATTTTGGAAAGTGGGTGGAAGTGGTGATGGCCAGTAGCCGCCATCCAATAGCCGAGCAGCAGCAGCAGTCATATTGAAATGGGAGTGGGTGTGTCAACCAATAGCTGCATTCGTCAACGGCATTGGTAGGTCGAAGTGAATGTCGGCGGCGGCCATTTCGGAAAGTGGAAGGAGTCAGCAGTGTTCATGAGCGATGATGCGTTATCAGTTGTTTATTCAAGCGACCGGATATCGGCGGCATCCTTCGAAAGAGTTTGTTAACATTAACAAGATGAGGGTGCAGGTGTTCATCCCGATCTGTGAAAAGTCGCAGTAAACAAGCAATTCTCAGAAATAATAAAGACGCAATTCTGAGAATTAGATCGTTCGATCCGTGGGATCCTTTTGCATATTCAAGGTCAAATTATTGGATCATATTATGCCAGTTCTGAGAATTATGTCGAGTTGGCAGTTTTCAAATTGCGCAGTAGAGAATATATGTACGTGACCGATCCCCACCGTCAGATCCACCATCTGTTTTCTGAACTGTAAACATCGTTCTGTTTAGTGCTTTCTCTCTATCTTGCTCTCTGAGTTCGTGTGTTTGTATATCTACCAAACCAAACATCTAAAAAACGTAAGTTTTGATTTCATTGTTTTTTTTTGTATGCCAAAAGGGCACTTCGAGTTTTTTTTTTGTTTCAAACATTTCTTCATATATCGAGGGTGGGGGATTTCTTCTATTTGTTCACGGGAAGGGATTGTTTTTTTTCAGAAGATTCTAGGGGATTGTTGCGAGCAGTAGCTACAGGGAAACCGTAGCTCTATCAACATTGCCGCTAAACAAGCCTATGCTAATCGAGCAATTGAGAGTGGTTAAAACAAAATACGGGGACACAATAGTAGCCGATTTGGAAACCAAATCAGTCTTCCTACCAAGGAGGGTTTTCGAGGTGTTACAACCGAAAATCAAACGTCGAGAATATTCAATTATCATAAAACCATCCACAACGAAGATACCTATCTTTGAATTCATCCGCAACTAAGCCCATCCATCATCATCATCATCATCAAAAACTGAGACTATCCGCCACGACGACGACAACTGGGACGGCTGTATTCGATTTCATTAAATCAAGGTGAGAGAGAGAAAAAAATATATCTGTATTTTGTTTGTGGAAAAGCATCTATTTTTCTCGTTTTTTAAATAACCATGAATTCTGAACAAATTGCCGCTCTCAGCGATGAGATGATTATTAAATACAGGGAGGCTCAAGAACTTCTCGAACAAAAATCCAGTCCACTGGAACGCGAATCATGGCTAAAACATTCAACATATAGTATTCGGCTTGTACAAAGGGCATCATAATTTCTGCCAACAGTTCCATTGGAATATTGGGAAAATTGGAAACTAATTTGGGATATTTAAAAACATGTCGTAATTTCATTAAAAATTTGGGTGTCAGGGGTTGGCTGTCAGAAAAAATCTAGAAAACCGAGTCATTTGGGAAAATTTTAAGTGGACGTTCCGGTTACGAGTTCGTACAGGGGTAATCGTAAATTTGACACATAAAGATACCATTAAATTTTTCAAAGACGCCTGCAGCCTTTTCAAACGAAGAATCAATAACATATTGAAAAAATTCCCCATGCTAAAGGTTAATACTTGTTTTTGCGGGGAATTCGTAAAAATGGGCTTGGATAGGGAGAAACTCGATTCAAAATATTTCAATACTAAAAACAAAGTGATTGATAGGGAAACAGATTTACGGGGGTGGTTCGAGGAAAATGTTGTAGATAAATTAGGTGATAAATTGAAGGAATTTTGTGGGAAAGAAAGCGGGTGGGCATTACAAAAAATCGTAAATCTGGAAGTAAATATCAATCAATCAGGTTTGGGCAAAGGGGGTTCATCTTTAATCGAACTTCCACAAGGCATTGCTAGAAAACAGGCTTGTATTAACGTGCGAAATACCGACAACAACAATTGTTTCGGATGGGCAGTCGTGTCCGCTCTGTATCCCGTTGAAAAAGATGCACAGCGTACATCAAAATACCCTCATTGGTCGACCGTACTGAATATGGAGGGGTTGGAATTTCCCATAACTCTTTGCAAAATTTGAAAAACTCAACGGTATTTCGGTGAATGTTTATATTTTGGAGTTGGTTAAATCATCAGCGAATAACGATGATGACGGACATACATTTTTCACAACTGTACCGACAAGACTCAAAAAACAAAAATTGGCTCGACATGTCAACCTACTCATGATTCTAAATGAATACTCTGTAAAATTGAATGATTACAAGGCACCGCCGGAAATTGACGGTGACGATGAACAGACAGTAATTAAATTCCACTATTGCTGGATTAAAGATCTTTCTCGATTGGTTGGCTCACAAATCGGTGGAGAAAAAATCAAGAAATATATTTGTGATAGATGTTTGAATTATTTTCGTAGTCAGGAAAAATTAGACAATCATTCTATTGATTGTGAAAAAGCCAATCATTACAAAATTTCCTTTCCGAAATATGATCATGTTGAGTTCAAGGACTTCCTACACAAAGAAATGGTTCCATTTGTGATATATGCTGATTTTGAATCAATTTTGGAACCGTTCACTGATGATGAAACCAAGTCCAAAACGGCAAAATACCAAAAACACATTCCCTATAGCGCAGGCTTATATTTCAAATGTAATAGTGATGACACTCTGTCATATTACGATAGCCATCGAGTTTGGATTCGATGGAATAGTTCGCGGAACAATTGAAATCCATAACCCAATTCGTGGAAGGAAAAATTTTAAAAATCATCCTTACGTCCGTCAATCCCCTAAGAATGGCGGTGGATACAACTCGTTATATTTGCCAGAAACCTTTCCAGAAAGTTCAAATGATTGTAGTCGAACATAACCATTTCACCGGTGCATTTAGAGGATGGGCCCATCGAAATCAATGTTATCTCAACTATAAAAATCCTTTGTGTTACCCATTATTTTCCATGATCTCAGCGGCTATGATAGTCATTCCATTATTCGAGATATCGCGAAACGAGGTAGGGTGAGTCTTTTTCCAATAAACAAGGAAAAATATATATCTTTCACACAAAACGACGAACAGACAGACATTAAATTCCGTGTCATTGATTTTTTTCGATTCATGGGCGCAAGCCTGGACGAGTTGGTGCGCACGCTCTCTGTAATACGAAGCGCGAATTTATAAATTCAAACAATGATCAATTTTCATTAATCACGCGCAAAGGGGTATTTCCCTACGACTTCGTGGATTCCATGGAGAAACTCGAGATGACAGCGTTGCCAGATATCGATGAATTCCACAATCAGCTGAACGATTGTAACATCTCCGAGCATGAATAACAACATGCCCAGAAGGTGTGACAATCGTTCGATTTGGCACCACTGGGCGACTACTCTGATATGACATGGAGACAGATATTTTATTGCTATCTGATGTCTTTGGAAATTTCCGACAATTGGGTCACGACACTTAGGGACTCGACCCCGCTTGGTACCATACCATGCCTGACTATTCGTGGTCATGCATGTTATAGTATACAAAGTGTGAGCTGGAGATTATCAAAGATGTCGACATGCTTTTGTTTGTAGAAAAGGGGATTTGGGGCGGTATAAGTCAGTGTTGTAACCGATTCTCTCGAACTAATGATGAATATATGGAGAGAGGTATGATCCTCAACAACCCCCCGAAATCCAAAGGAGTTTGCTATGATGTTGTGAAAATAAAATTTTATTCGAAGACTATGTTGATTGTCTCAAAGATCAGAAGGAAAAATCAACTAATCCACGAAGCATCCGTTCATATGCCCATAATGTTTTTAGTATTGAACAAAACAAAATCGCCATTCGACGATAAAAGAACACTCATCCCCGGATCGGACGATACACTTGCATGGGGTCATTATAGCATAATGGATGAATAGCCAACCTCCACTTCCATCTACCAACCAACCAACTTGTATTTAATAATCTTTTTTTTCTCCAAAATTTCCATTTATTGTGTTAGCGTGATAATCTAAAAATGAAAACTTTTTTTTCTCCATCACTTTCTCTCTCTCACATAACTATTGTATATATATATATATATATATATATATATATATATATATATATATATATATCGAATATATTCAGCCAATATATTATTATTATCATTATATCCATACAAATATATGAATATATTGTTCATACTCACAAAAAACTGTATCAATAAAATTGGTGTATATCGACTTTGATTTTAATTTATTTTAGGGAAATTTAATGAAATGATGGCTGCAGCAGCAGCTCCGTATCATCACCCCATTCAATGTTCTCCTGAATTGGAGAGAGAGACCAGTCCAGACAAGTTCAGACAAGTTCAGACAAGTTAAGACTTGTCTAAACTTGTCTGAACAAGTCAACGAACGATGAAGTCATTCAGTCTCACCCTCGAACATCAGCGTTCTTTGTGTGAGTGACATAACCTCACTTTTAGAGAAAACGTAACCTCAAAATTCAAATGAGGTGGGGAGGAATTCTAACCTTTCTTTTCCAAACATAACCTCACTTTTAGAGGAATCATAACCTCAAATTTCAAGTGAGGTGGGAAGGAGTTCTAACCTGTGGGATGAGACACTGAATGGAATACACAAGTTGATTTTCACATTCTATATATTGAATCATCTCTCTCTAAAATATAAAAACTTCCAAATATTATTGAATTTGGGCTCTGTACACAGCACAATTGTCCAATTTCATTGAGCATTGCGCACAGCAGGCTAAGTATTTGCACGGCATGAAAACTACGTTTATGTCTTTTTCCAAACATTCTCTGCATGATATTGATGAGGAGGATGGCGATGTCTCGTCGTAGACGCTCCTGCTGTTGGTAGGTGTATTCGTTGTTGCCTCGTCTCTGGGTGAAAGACAATCTACGAGCTGCATACGTCTCCTCAGAGTGGCAGCTTCTTCTCCTGTGAAAAACTCACAATGTGGACTCCAACTGAAGTGATCAAGTTGAGCATCATCTTCCAACTGCCATCTGAATCCTTCAACTCGACATTTTAGACACACAACAATGTCTTCTCTCTGGGTATAAATGAACCCAGCTCTGGCCAATCTTCCTTTGGGATATGGGTGATGGTAATTTTGAAATGTCGCTAATCTGTCATACATATCCATTTCGAACAAGAGTCAAACTTCAAATGACGGAACAGCTCTTTTCAAACACCCAACTGTCACAGACTATTTACAACTGACATGTAACGTCACAGTCTTTGACATATAACGTTTTGTGCCGGTGCTGCCATCTAGGATGACATTTGACAGTTCTGACACCTATGACAGTTTTTGAATTCTATGTGATAGTGCTGTCATCTATGAAAATGTGACAGACCAAGTTGTGACGTCACAGCCACTTTGATTATTAATTTTTTTCTAAGTATCATTTTTTTCTCAACTTCATTTTTATTTGATTTTTTCCCATTTTTTATCTCAATTTTTTTTTTCAACTCTTTTTTCTCAACTTTATCTATTTTTTTTTTCAATTGGGAACTCAATCCCACCTGAAAGAGAAAAAGGAATGGAGGAGAGATGGACAGAAACACTGAACTACACACATGCATTTATTTAAGACATAAATCATTCACAACTTTGATTATATAATAGAAAAGGAATTCTCTCAATGCATTAGCTATCATATCTTCTGATGAAAGTTCACATAGTTTTTGGAAAAGTTCCAATCTCTCAAAACATACTTGCGGTTGATTGGATAAAAATGTATTTATAACCTCAATTATATTATGATAATGAGCACAAAAGTTTATATTCTCCAACATGGCCACTCGATCGAACACCAAGCTCGGTGGACTCGTATCAGCTGTTGACTTCGTCCTGGTTGAGAAGGAAGTTCACTCCGTTTTTTCAACTTGAACATATTTGCAATCTTCCCAAACTGATTGCGTAACTTTGCAATACTCTCCACACAAGTATTCCACATCATCGTTTCGATCGGGAGGATATCAGGAAAGGGGGCTCCAAAAGAAGTCATCCAAAAGGGTTGCCAATCGTTCGGTGAACAGGCCCCATTCTTCGGTGCTGAACGATATCTTCGTGGACTGGTACAACGGACTTAGAAATATGGCTACGCCAAGAGTTCTCGCAGGTGACAATCCAATTCTCTGCACGTAGCCATTCATGGGAAAGGAGGTTTTCAATAGAAAGTGGTTCTTCAAATTTGCTGCTTTTTTGAAACCCTCCAACAAATCATCTAGCTGCTGATTATAATTTTCAGGTGATAGCGGTGATAGCGGTGAAACGGGGCTGGCGTACGTTATGGTTGACATATCGCTCGAACCATAACCACTGTCTTGACTCATGGTAATGATGATGATGAGACTGATGACTGACGCCGTCTAGTAACGGCCAAATGTATAAATAATGTTTTCCCCACCACTACCACCCACGCCAGACATGGCATAGCTTGTAGTCGCTGCCGCCGATGCTGAACTATTGCGTCGTCCTCTATCCAATTGTTGTGTGTGTTATCGAAACCAAGCCATTCAACGTACATTTTCTTTCCTCGTTTTTTCAATACTTTCTCCACGAGATAAATGTCGAGATTCGCGGTTTTTTGCAATCCTTGTTCGTAAAAAGCCCCCTCGATGGGTGTACCGTACGTATTTGAAAAACCTATTTGAACACGAACGATTTTGAATAATTTTGTCGTCCAATCGGGCGTATAACCTTTTTGATTTACTTGGCCTTGGAGATGCGAGCAATGTCGTCCACTTCGAATTTTCGCGGTTCAACGCATTTTTCCCAACGTTTCGCTCAATAAATTCGATGTTAAATACGGCTTTCGTTCTGTTTGTTCATCTCATCCGGTTCGAATTTAATTTCTGTATGTTCAGTGTCATTGTAGTTTTTCGTGATTACCGGCAGTATGTCTATCCATTTGTATGTACCGTTCAAACTAAAGTATTTGTACAATTGGGACTTTAACATTCTGATTACACGCTCAGCTATGGCGGCTTCCATCACCGTAAAGGTGTTGTAGTGATACATTTCGAGTTTTTTCAATAAACTTTGAAATTTGGCATTGAAAAATTCCGTACCGTGATTGGTTTGTAGATTTTTTGGACACCGTTTCGTATGATTCAATATATCATCGAAAGTTTTGGTGATTTCCTCTCTCGTTTTGTATTTCAGCGAACGAGTCCACAAAAGTTTGGAAAAATAGTCGATAGTTGAATCATTTCAAAACCCTCATTTTCTGATGAAAATATTCTCATTTCAGCCAAGTCCATTTGCCATAGATCGTCCAAGCCTTTAATTACTGTAGGTCATCAAGGATAATTTTTTCTAGCCGGTTTATCGAGTTCTGCAACAACTTGAGCTTCAGACATCTTCAACGAGAATTATCGATATCGTACGAATACATTGTATTCATTCGTCCTTTGATTTCAAACAGATGCTGGGACAATTCCGTCATTCCACCCTCCAAGAGATGCATTCGATCCGAATCGAGTTTCATATTGGCAGCCATTTTCTTGATGGTGTCCGATGTTGCCGTGTCTTGTACAGATACGCGATTTGAAATTTCTTTATAGTGTTAACGAAGTGTTCTCTTCGTTTGCAGAATGGCATCGTTCATAAATTTTAGCGAGGTTTCAGCCGATGTGGCGTTGCAGTTGAGACTTTGATTCAGACCCAGTGGTGTCCACGTATTTTTTGGTAGCCGCATCACTTTCAAACGTGGGATCTTTCAAATAACATATTTTCAAGTTATCCATGTCGATTTCATCTCAGGGGTGTGCGGTAGAGAGGGCGTACGAGACAAAATCGGTAGTTCCCTCTTACGCCCCTCACCACCACCCGAACGATGACCGAATTTGTCGACACTCATGATGCGAATGAGTCTAATGCATAGACAAATTAAAAATAAAGAGACTGTTTGAAACATTGGCGATCTTGACCACCAAGTTTTTGGTATGGCCAGTCGCGCAAGGAGGCGCTGCCCGCAATCGACAGATGAATGAAGACATGATAATTTTCCAATTTCGACTTTCGTCAGAAAATGACAAACCACGTAATAATTTCAGAATAATTCTACTGTTATCGTCATCGAAAAATTAATGATAGAAATCATACTATGGCCTTGAATTCGGAACCCAACGTCGAAAAGACAATGTTTTGTTATTCGAGTCGACGCTGAAATTCCTGGAAATATTCTTTTACATGGTGAAATATGAGCTGCTTTTCACAAACTGATACTCATTTCCATCCATCAGTTGCAGAATTTTTTCCACAAATTGGTACTCATTTCCATCCGGAAGTTTCCATTTTCTATCACTATTTGAGGAAATACGAAGTACATGGTCTACTCAATGATTATCATCAAACTGGAGTATTTGTTATACTTACTCGTTATTCTTTGTGATAATAAATTAACAAAATTATTGAAGGTATGTTGTAAATGTAATTTGTTTTTATTTTGGTTGATTTTATAATAAGACTGAAGAATATTTTTAATTTTGTTGTTTTTCAGAGTTTTATTATTGTTTTGTCTTAGATGCGAGATATGTCGCCACTATCTGAACGTGGTGCCAACTTTTTCTGAAGGTTTGACAACTCTCTTTATTTTTAGTTTCTCTATGGTCTAATGCGCATGTCATTACTCTATTATGCGAATAATCATTTCCAGCCCTCTGATTGGCTATCAGAAGTCTCAAACGATCCACCAATTCGTTAGGATCGTCCCAATAGACATGTAGTTGTCATTGTAAACCAAATGATTGGTGTTCATACCGTGACCGACGCGTTCTCTTTTCATTAAATATTTTATAACGTGTTTATATTTCCAGCGTTGAGTGCCTTTCAAAGGGCCGTTCGCGCTTCTATGACATCTAGTCAACTTCAATATGTCTCCATAGTCGTTCAAGTCATCTTCGCTATAGTTCCGGGGCCTGGTCTGAAATATCAGTTGATATAGTCCGGGAGTTGATGCAAATTGTTGAAGTCCCGTTTCGATGTATCCTTCTTCAAAGCGGATTGACTTGGATCCCAAAAACCAACCGGGAGAGCTGACGTCATACACAGGTCTATATACCTCATCTATACGTTTGTCATTTCTCCAATGTTGAGCTATGTATTCACGTGACATGATGGGATATCGATTAAAATGTTCGTTTATTAGAGCTGGGGAAAAATTTCGAGGCAACATGCTGTCATCGTCAGAATAATATTCTTCATCACTGCTCCTCTCTCTTTGAGAATTCTCTTCTTCTTCTTCTCCTTCTAACTCATGATCATCTCTAACTTCAGGTTGCTCCTCCTTCTTGACTTTGAGAACGGATTCATTTAGGGTTTTCGACAACTTGGCAATTTGTTGTAGCGAGTTACATTCACTTTTTCCACGAACACTATAGGAATAGCCAATCACCATTTTTGCAACTCAGCATTTCCATGGGAAGCTTGCAGAGTCGACATTTTTCCATGAACTTCATATCATCATTTTTACTTGTTAGACATGATCTTCTCTCATTATTGTATTTAGTCTAGATTTGATTCTTGAATTGTTCACATCTAAATATTTTTGTGATTCTATTAGAATAAAAGTTTTTTTTAAGTTAATTTCGGCTCGAGTAATAAAATTGGCGCAGTCGTTGTAGGATTGTCACGAGAATCCAACGCAGATAACTTTTGTATTTCAATAGTTAAGTAACAATCGTGAAAAGTTCCTACGGTTCCATTGAAGAAAACGTATGTTTCCTGGAGACGAAGCCGGAATACCGACAATTCAGCAGAAACCAGGCCAGTACCCGATGCCGAAAAGAATCGTACTGTGAGTCATTTTTGATTTTCATGTCAGACTTCTTCAGTTTCTCTCCATCCTTCAGTGAACGTGGAGTAAACTCAGAGCTAGATATAAATTCATTGACGAATATTTTAAGCAATTTTTCACTGAACAAAAGTACAATTTCAAATCCAATTGGAATAAATAATATCGAAAAAATCATGACAGCAGGTCCGAGTTTCACAAAGGTTCATGCTGAGACCATTCCGGATTTTGACAATGTTAATTCCGGATTTTGGCAATGTTAATGAACTTAATTTTTTTCCTCGAAAACGTGAACAGCATCGTAACGCACCTTTTTAATAATGAAAATACAGGAGTTTACCAACATGTAATAATATTCAGAACAATCATTAGCAAACTGAAAGGTCCAGCACGGGAAGTTGTGAATATAAGTTTTGTTAATGATATCGATGAAATTAAAAATGAACTCATTCGTAACTTCAGTGATCCAAGAAATGAAAACTGTCTCCCTTTGGATTTAAACAATTCGAGACAATTACCGAACGAAACTCCATACCAATCCATGACAAAGTGAGGAAATTGCTAAATACAATTTCAAATTATCTTGCTTTTCACGAACCTGATATAAATATTAGGAAATTCAAACAGGGCATGTATAACCAACAGGCCCTTGAAGTATTTTCAGCGGGGCTGAGAAACCCCATAGGTGTAATGGTTAGAACTGAAGAACCTAAAACTATGCTAGAAGCAATCAATTTCATAAGGGAAGAAGACAATATAAAATATTTACAAGATTCCTTTTCTTCGAATCAGTCCAATTCACATTCCAATGTACAAGTATCGAAACAATCTCATCCAATACATCAGAATCAAAGTTCTCCTAGGCCATTTCAAACCAATCAACAAAGGACATTTCGAAATTTCAACCAGAATTTCAGGTACCAAAACCCTCGATTTTCGAATACCCCCCAGCAAAATTTCTCATCACAATATAATCCTTCTTTCCCGACGGGACCAATTGATTTCCAGCCGAAGCCAAATTTCATTCAAAGATTCCCAAGTAACCGACAAGTTTTTGGCCCACCAAAATATGTTTGGAAACCCAATCCAAACTCAAATCCTAATCAAAACAAACCTACCCCGATGAGTACTACCACTAGACAGTTCAGTACAAATCAACCCATAAACCAAAATCGTAAATGGGTTTCCGAAAAACTATACAATACCGAATATCTTGATGTTTCCAACCCCGATGAAGAATGTCTTTTAGATCCCTTATATGATTATTTAGAGAATCCCTCTGTTGAAAATGACGAATATCCATCTGATGAAAATCGCGAGGATTTTCAAGTGGTCCCCCCACAGAACACACAAACATGATCATCGAATTCCACAACTCATATGACAACGGACAACTACCATTCATCAATATCGAAAATCCACTCCTGAAATTGCTCATCGATACAGGAGCTACTAAATCATTTTATGCAGAAAATTATTTTTCAAATTACAACATTCGTGATCCTTTTGTCGTTTCGAACTCCTTCGCTGCTTCAATGCATGAATTTTCAGTAACCATACCTAGTTTTGAGGAATTTATCAAAGATAAAATTATGAAATTCTACGCTTATAAATTTCACAATGTTTTTGATGGACTAATAGGAATCGATCTCATCCAATCACTAAACGTACAATTAGACTTCTCAAATTCAAGATTCATGACGCCTAATTCAGAATTGATTTTCGAATATATGCAAAATTTCAATGGAACATTTTCATCACAAAAACCTCCTCCATCAGATATTCAAACCAACAAAGACCAAGAAATTGACACAGAATCGATAGATGTAAACATTGACGAAAATCCAAATCTCGATGACGCTGATTAACGAATTGACGAAATAACCCTGAAAATAGAGACGAAGATGAAAACGAGACTGTACATACCAGTAACGAAGAACCGACTCTCGTAATTCCAATATCAGAAACTCCTATCAAGTATTTCCAAAATCAGTTGTTTCTGAAAATAGTTTTTCATTCCCCAGGGATACCAAAAATGAAACGCCTATTTGAAAACAAAATGAGAACTTCAATTCAAATATCCGACGACAACTCCGAACACGATATTATACAGACATTCAAAGAATTTACCTCCACAAACAAAACATTTGCAATAAATTTGGATAAACAAGCTCTCATCCCAAAATTGTGTAAAGTACTTAGTGACACATTCAAAAACTCTGCCTTCAAAATAATGTTTTGTTATAATGTAGTCGAAGACGTTAAATCCACAGAACAAGTCGAAATGGTAGAATTCTGCCACGAAGGTAAAACTAATCATCATGGTACCAACGAAACTATACAAGAACCACTGATCTACGAACCGAAAAAACTAATTTACCACAAGACTAGGGCGCGAATTAAAATAAGCCCTCGATTCAGAACTCACCTTGTACATAGAAATGAAGAAATAACAGCAAAACTAATAAACCCTCAAATGGAACCCTACTAACCTATCATAGAAATAATCTTAGAAGACCCCTTCTTAATCAGGATAAAATCACTTCACAGAATTTTTCTCGCCCTGGCGGCAGTCAACGAAGATCAAGAAATTAAAGTCACCAGCCTCTCCTCAAATCCTGGCATCCTACCCTACAAATTGGAAAATGCAAAATTACGAAATTCCTTTCATACGTTTATTCATTTCCATGATCTAGAACCCATAGAGAAAGAATTTCGTAAAATTATTAAACAATGGAACAATGTCATATCTTTAATTCAGAGTAGAAAAAGCTTCCATATGGAAGAATTAGAGAATTTCAATAATAATATTTCTCTCCAGTTGACTCTTGCAGAACAAAAACTTAGTTTTCTGAACCCAAACAAGAGATCAAGAAGGGGTATATTGAATGGAATTGGTACAGTTTTCAAAACAATTTCTGGTAATTTAGATGCCGAAGACGGCAAAAGATATGATGATGTAATCAAAACAATATTGCAACCACCCTCAACAGGCAGATTTCATTGACAACAAAAATCATCGATGATTACAATACCTCTCTCTCGCTAATTAGCAAAATGAAAAAATGATAACATCCAAACTAATCGAACTCGATGCTGAACTTGAAAATCTTGAATTTGACTTCAACGGTTACATTATCTTTGGATCAAATAAATGCAATTTTGAACATTCTATTAGGAATACTATCAAATTCAGAAAATGCTATAACCTTCGCGAGAATCAATACTGTTCATAACAGCTTATTGAAAATCGAAGATCTTCAATTCATCATTCAAATACTTCTGAAATATCATTCACCTGAAGAACTATTATTTGGAAACGATAACTCTAGCATCCACAAATACTATGAAATTTTGGAAGTAGAATCATATCATTCTGACAGTCGAATAGTCTTTATCGTTCATTTCCCAGTAATGTTTCCAGAAACCTATTCATACCAACACCTATACTCTGTACCAATCGGGAACTAAACAATCCTAATTCCCTCCAAATCTTATCTGGCAATGGAAAGCAATTTTTATCAGTACGAAGACACCCCATGCCAAAATACACACCCAGTGTATTATTGTACCACTGGAAGGCCAATCGAACAATCGAGGCAAATCGATCGTACATACCAGCTACTCCATCTGAATAACGGAGAGCCGAACACCTGCAAGCCCGTCCCAGTAACAATCGAACATGAAATCGTCGAACAGATCAATGCTGCCCATTACATCGTGATATTTCCTGAACCCATCAAAGTGGAATTCAACTGCCAAAAGAACGACCTTGCCACCCTCAGAGGTCCTCATTTCATCGAAGTACCCATTGGTTGCAGCTTCCAGACCCCAAGGAGTATTTATTCCAACAACGGAGGAACAATGACCGGACAACCCTTACTTTTGCCAGCAGTAAAAGCTTCCAAAAACATCAACACGAACTGACCATCCACAACATACCTCTAGACCAAGTACATCGACTCCAGAGGGACCAACAAGAAATCCACCAAATCACCCTGAAAACTTCCACAGGGACCTCAGCTTACCTTTGATACATCCTATTACTCGCATTATCAATTATCCTACTGGGTCACTGCCTGAAGACCAAATATTGGAGAGGAAGCCAAATAAGCCAACCCACCATGAAAAAGTCGTCCACAAGGAATTCCCAAAAACATCCATTTCCAAGGACCACCGATGAAGATGAATGAACCGATCCACCCCATATATGGATTTTTCTGGGAAGGGAGTTACATTCACCTTTTCCACGAACACTATGGAAATAGCCAAGTCACCATTCTCGCAACTCAGCATTTCCATGGGAAGCTTGCAGAGTCGACATTTTTCCAAGAACTTCATATCATCATTTTTACTTGTGAGACATGTTCTTCTGTCATTATTGTATTTAGTCTAGATTTGATTTTCGATTTGTCCACATCTAAATATTTTTGTAATTCTATTTGAATGAAAGTTTTTTTTAAGTTAATTCCGCATCGAGTTATAAAATCAGCGGTTGAGATATCGGTTTGAAAAGTTCATTCAGTGTATCGTCTCGTTCGTTTTTTACAAGTTTCGGGGATAGGTATTTTTTCCGTAAGTCTCGTCGGATCTGCGACAATTTTTTGTCGCGCATGGCTTTAAGGACCCTCTCGTCCGACAAATCGACGCTGAATGACGTAAAGCGTCACGCAACTATATTTTTATATACATATCAAAGTTTTTACGATACCTGCCATTGTTCAAGTCAAAGTTTTCGACTATGACGAGGGCATCGTATTGGCTTTGAGACCAGCATTCGGAACACAGCTTTTTGAATTGTTCGAAAGTCATGTCGGGGGAAACGTGTTCATCGTAAACGTGTCGCAAATTGATTTCGTCCTGTTTGAAGAGCGCAATCATATTGCAATTGTCAAGTATCACCTGCTCGGGTACTTTCGAATAAGTCGACAGAGATAAATGGCATCGATGTGTCTGCACATTGAGAAATATCCACAAATTTTCTGTTGTCCATCACATACCACATCGTCAAAGATGGATATAGAGTGAGATCCATCATCTTCCATTGAGATGATTTAATCGGTGTCCCTGTACGGGAAATAGTCAATTCCATCCATACCGTTCAGCGCTTCTCCGAGTAATTGATACTTGGGCTGATACAAGGATTTCGAATAGTAGACATTTGCAAATTTGGGACCGTTTTTATGCAACAGTAACAACAGCATAAGGTTCGTTTTTCCTGATCCGCTAGGACCACAGATAACGGTTCGGAAGGAATTTGGGAATAGGCTGTCATGTTTACTTGCCCCTCCATCACCACCGCCGCCTCTATGCCCCACATCTTAAACGTCAAAGTTCTCAATGGGAAGCTTGTGCTCCTGCTGAACGATCTCCATGTTCTGATCAGAATCTACAGGGTGATCGTTATATATTTTCTCTTGGGTGGCTACCCTTTTCAGTACATTTCCTTTTGATCTCCATTTTCTCCTCTGCGGTGGAAACAATTCTCATATTACCGAGACGTTTCGCAGCTAATTTTTCCGTTGGGTAATTTGTGTGCATTGGTGGGCACCAGATTCGTCTTATAATTGAAAATATCTTGATTGGTGAAATCAACTGGTTGCTTTTTGGTTGAAAGATCATTTAACCCGTCGGTTATTTCAAATGAATCACTTTTCAGCTTCAATGTACTGCCTTCAATTTCTATAGGCTCTCTGCCTATGGAATACTTCAATCCGTTCAAAGTAATGCCATAACAGTCGAGATCAGGTAGAATGAGCATGTTTACACTTCGATGTCTGAACTGTAACTGACACTCGCTGCCGCATCAATCATGTTCATAGAAAAATCTCCCCTTGTCTATCCAACCTGGGGGTACCTGGGGGCACCTAGTGGTACCTGGAGGTACCTGGGGGTACCTGGGGTTACCTGGGGGTACCTGGGGTACCTGGGGGTACCTGCTGGTAACCACTTGCACACATCTCTATATATCCTCAATATCAAATATGAGTATAGACCGCTACCCCATCAAACCTCTGTTGAAATCTATATAACTAGTGATGTCATCGCTGTGACGTTAGTCTCCATGTTGGTGTACGAGGGTGAAGGTGGGCTCAACAGTCTGATAAACAAGCTCCCGTTCGGAGCTCATCTCCTAGGCGGCTATCAGTATTGTGGACGTAAGTTCCATATACCTATAGTATTTCGGTGCCATCGAATGCATTTTTTTTCATTTTGGTGCTCTCGAATGCATATAATTTTTATCATTATCATTACAGCTGGAACAAGGCTACAAGAACGGTTACACGAGGTGATCCTGGCATCAATCCATTGGACGTTCCTTGCAAACAACAAGACACGGCATATTCGCAGAGCAAATTGCTTGAAAATAGACACAAGGCGGATGGAGTGCTCAACGATAGAGCTTGGGAACGAGTCAAAGTCAAAGATTCTGGTTTTGGAGAACGTGCGAACGCACTCCTTGTCACCGGAGTCATGAAAGTCAAGAGAAATTTCGGTATGGGCATGCGCAGTAAGCCTCATTCAAACGACATGTTATAGAAAAAATCGTCAAGTCCCTGAAGCCATCTCCCACGTTGGAACGGGTCACATCTGATGCTCTGAAAGCTGCTCGAGTGGCCATCAATGAATTGGGTGGAAAACGACGAGTCAAAGTACCCCGCATAATACCTTTCGAAGCAAAGTCAGGTGGTGTTCTACCTCCGATACCGATGTTCGACGGTCTTAGTGCTCTAGGTGCACTGAGCGGTGGAGCATCAGTCATTGCCAAAACGGTCGTGGATGCTTAGAATGCCCAGAAGAAATTGAAAGAGGATGAACGTCATCACAAGGCCATGGAATTCATAGGCAAGGGGTTGTACGTGAGGAAGAATGCCAAAGGTGGCAATGGACTCTTTTTGAAAAAATCAAAAAACTCCCAATAAAACGACCCGATAGAGCGCTGTATGACATCGATATCGTGCGATATGCTGTACAATTGAAAATCCCGCACTTTCGAAGCGTGTTGCCACCCTGCCATCTAGCAGTCCTCGGAAGAACGAATGTGCCATCGTCAACATGGACCTTTCACGAAACACCGGTACTCATTGAGAAGCTTATAGAAAAAACAACGACAAAGTAGAGTACTTCGATTCGTTTGAGAATTTGAAACGGATGATGGAATTGGTCATATATTTGGATGGCGGTAGCAGCGGCAAAGTCGAGATTTTCTACAACAACCGTCAATATCAGACTTATAATCAAATAAATTGGGGTCTTCTCTGTTTTAAATTTCTAATGTCTGAATAAATAATGTATGATTGAAAGTGTGTATCTGAATGCTGTCACAGCGGCGGTGGTGTCATTCATTATCATGTCGCTGTTGCTGAGAGTTAACAGTCACAATCACGTGTTCTTTTTCTGTCCTCGCACCCCTATCGAATTGAATACGAAAAAAGAATATGGGTTGTCACTTCGATCTTTTCACTCGTACAATACCATACCAAACATTGAAAAGGTTCAAAAATTCCGCTATTACGCTAGATCTAACGTGTTGCGTACCATTGAATTTCCGCAAGGGTGTTATGAAATTGCCGATATTGAGGCGTTCATACAGAAAAAGATGGCGCTACCTGCGGAAGACCGCGAAGCCGCCTTCTCTCTCAAACCCAACAATTATACGTTAACGTGTGAGATCTTCAGTAAATACTTTGCCATTTCATTCGTGGAGACGGATAGCATAGGCGTTACATTGGTATTTTCTCCGAGGGTGCTTCAACCGAACGAAATGCATTATTCCGATCTACCTGTAAACATTATAAAGGTTAACATTACGATTCAAGTGCAGTGTTACTTCGGGTGCCTTCCATGGTGACACGCCTGCGCACACGATCTATGAATTTCCCATAGCTTCCGATCCCGGTTACGCGATAGACGAAAAACCTTCAAATTCACCTGTAATACCGCAACGAGAAATCCACAACATTACGGTGATAATAGTCCATCAAGACGGTAGGCCTGTGGACTTTCAAGTGAAGAAAAGTACTTTGGTTGTGGAACTCAGAGTCGCAAGAACCAAATGGGATTAGTTTCAGACAGTGGCAGCGGCAGAGGCAGCGGTAGTGACTAAAAGGGTAAAAGTGACGTTACGACGGAATTATCCCAATTTGCCTTTTTTGAATGAAGATGACAATTCTTTCAGCCTTTCCGTACCGCTCCGTCATATTCTCAATGTTTTCAACGATTATCCGCTGATTACGTGTGGACGTCAAACTCTACGATTCGTCAGAGCCCGAAATGATAATGATTGCGTCTTATACTTGAGGCAGGTAATAATGCGGTGGGAACGACTACGGCTCGAATTGTGATCGATAGCATTGAATCGAAAGCCAAACACATTTTTCCTAGTGCGGAAATAGAAAAAAAAAATATGAAGTCCATACAGTCAGACCGTTAGTGAAACCATTCCGAAAATGGGAATTGAACGAATCGCCTTCGATAACGCTATGTCATCGTGTGTTTCCAAACTAATGTACGAGATAACGTTTCCGTCGATCCTACCACCTTTCAACATGTCAACATTCAAAATATCCGTTTATCTTTGAACGGTGAATATTGGCCCAACGATCGTCTACACTTGAATTTCGCTAATAATCAACTATACGGAATTTTTTGGCAGCTAGACGAATTCCATGAAAAAGTCCTCTCTTTTGGATAACATCGGTTTCAAATATCGTGCCTCATTCGTCATCGATTGTTCAAAACAGGAAGAAACTATGAAATCCGGTACAGTTGACGTTCGATTGGATATCGAATCGAGCGGTATTTCCCGATCGGACTCGTGTCTATTGCATCATCATTCACGATTGCATGATGGAATATCATCCCCTCTCCAAAACGATGCGAAGCCTGACATAGATCGCTACGGCGCGACGGCATTCATTCATTCATCATCCAGCCATCATATGTATCGCATTCGTAGATATTCAAGCCTTCCAAGTCGATGGACCTTCTATCCAAAGGAGATGTCCATAGTCGTCGGCAGTCAGAGACACAATTTTTCATTCAAGACACATGTGCCGTATACCAACCTGGATGCCCAAGACCGTCGCACCGTGCGATATTTGGAAAAATTGATGCATGGTATTCTATATGACACCGGCTACATAGCATATGGAGAAATTGACGACATCTTACTGAGACACCTATTGTACGAGGCTGATTGGATTCATGTAAGAGGAAACCAAAAATACGATTTTCTCAAAGAAAAATTGCTGGAAATGGGTTTGTCGTACCATCTATGATTCAAGTCAATGGTCGACAGACAAATTCGAGCCCACCCTGGTCCTCTGCCCCCACCACAACAGCGGGAAGTCCATGTGTGCCCAGAGGAACACCCAATATCTTCACGAATGGCTGTCTACATATATCTTACCAAATTGAGTTTATTTTAGAATTGTTTTTTTTTTAGGAAATAAATATGTATGTGTGTATTTCAGTGTTTCTGTCCATCTCTCCTCTCTCCTTTTTTCTCTTTCAGGTAAAGTTGAAAAAATTAAGTTGAGGAAAAAGTTGAGAAAAAAAATGCAAATACTTGAGAAAAAAAATAATTGAGAAAAAAAAGTTGAAAAAAGCCAAGTTTGAAATGAAAAACAAAGAGGAGAAACCGTCAGAGGTATCTCTCTCTCTCTCTCTCTCTCTCTCTCCTCTCTCTCTCTCTCTCTCTCACACCCACATACGGTATACGTGGCTTACGTCACGTACACCGTATGTTTGTGTATGGAAATAAAAGTCAGGTTAGAGCCTCTCTCTATTCATTTATTTTGATATTGCATGAAAATTCCAAGCTTCTTTTTACAGTTTTGAATAGGAATTTCGCCAAAGCGAAAAACATTAGGGTTATAACAACACATGAGAGCACAAAAATCTTATATATTTCATGTTCCAAGGGTGGTAGTGTTGCTGGTGGTGGCGGCGTTGGTGACGTCATCGCTACTGCTGCTGCTGCCGCTGGAACACTTCTCCATGGCATCACTGCACTTGTAGAATCATTCATTTCAAACTTGAGCTGATATTTCTCGATTATGGTGTCATCATCATCGTCTTCGAGGTGGGGTGGCGAGTCTGTGGAGAAGAATACCCTTCGAAGTCCCGCTGTTCGATTCATTGGAATCCAAGACTGATTATCTCCATCTTTGAAAGAAACCGCTACTCCTCGTACATCATCTTTATACGATATGTCCACGTTTGAGATGGAATTACTAGTACCATTTGAATAATATTTTGATGTTGATGGTTGTGTCGTGCAGAGAATCAACTCTTTCAATTTTTTTGTGACATTTCGTTTTTCTTCATAAAACTGCAACTCTTCGTTCAGAGCTCTGACTTTTCGATAAAACAGTTCCAATTTCCGTGTATACTGGTCTGCCATCGACGACGACGACATAACCTCAACTGACGTCATTTTTTACAGAAAACTCCAATATATACTCTCTTGTTTTTCTCCTCTAAACACTCTTTCGATCCAACTTGTATATCTGGCATTGTTTTAAAATATTATTCAAGTCGTATTTGACCTCGGTAGGATTTGCGTTCACATTCAAGTCATCCCACAGTTAAACCATGCAGCTGCACACTCTCTTATCTTGTTAATTTGAACAAACTCTTTCAAGAGATGCCGCTGATATCTTATCTTGTTAATGTGAACGAATTCTTTCGAAGGATGCCGCCGATATCCAGTCGCTCAAATAAACAACTGATAACGAAAGTGCTGACGTAGATAACGACTGCATTTCAGATTCCTGCAACGACTTTTCGGTTGAGTCATGGCCGCCACATCATCGCTCATAAACACTGCTGACTCCTCCCACTTTCCAAAATGGCCACCGCCATTCATTCACTTCGACCGACCAATGCCGTTCATGAATGCAGCTATTGGTTGACACACCCACTCCCATTCCAATATGGCTGCTGCTGCTCGGCTATTGGATAGCGGCCAGCGGCTATCACTACTCCCACGACCTATCACAGCTCTCCTCACCCTTCACTCTCAATCATACACTCCCATCCACAACATGGCTGCCACCATTGCGACCAATCACAGACCACTTCCCTAGCCTTGTTCCCTGCCTACATACACCCACCCCCACCCTCTCATGAACCTACAACCGCCATTTTTTTCCAAACTCCTTCCACAACGAACCGCCCATGACCACCACCATCATCCCTACCCCCACTTTCGCCGAAAACCACACCCTCACCACATTCGTCCAGACCCACCCCTAGGGGTAGCAAAATAGGGGTTGCGCTCGTAGCCTTGTAGTTATACTACTGCCATGATCAATATTTTGCAGTTATTTTTATCAAGTCTTCTTTGGAAAACAAAATACCCACTTAGGTAATGACAGTGACATAAGCTTTATGAGCAGACAGTAAAAGTTTCTCAATTTTCTTTGACTTTCAGTTTAATTTTCCTTCAAAATAATGTACACTCGAAGTGAAATAGTGTATATGTTATTAATATTTGGAGGAAGTCATAGAATAATATTCTGCAAAAACTAAAAATAACATGAATTTGTTTGTTATTTTAGATGACGTTGCCCATTGATTAGATCAACTTATGTTATAGGGGATGAATTGATAGCTCCAAATTTATAATACAGCAGGAAAACTGTATCAAATACTAGAAATCAACATTTTTCGGAATATTTGTGGTACTTTCCGTGGATTCTTGTGAATTAAATGAATTGAAATGCATGCAGGCAACTGCGTGAACAGCATATCGGGGAATGACTCATATCTACATTTGTGAATTGAATTACCAGCAATATATTTAACAAATTATTGAATCAAATTTTTTATACTAATTTTCTAATAAACTTTTCATTCTGTACAAATAAATGAAGGTTATTTCGTTTACAACCAAATGGCGTCTTATAATTGAAATAGATTGTTATAATTAATCTAACGCAAGAGAAAGTGGTTTTGGCAAACGTAGCCATCTGAAATTTTTGGAGTACGATCACGTTCTGATGTGAAATGAACGATAACAACTTATGGATTTACTAATAGGAATACGAGTCTTCTGGCAGATATGAGATAGGTTCATTTTATTGCTGAAAAAACATCATTTATTCCTGGTAGAGTTTCATTATGCCATAATAATTTTGAGTGAAATTTGTTCCTCAAGACTGCTCACTGCTGATAATCTATATAATAGGTATATGGTGAGTCCGAAGTCCATCATAAAACTACAACCTTCCTGGACATTGTATTTCATCTGGTATATAATCATACAAAATCCAACAAGATTACTTTGCAGGAGTTTTCTGCAAATTAAAGGAGCATCGATGACTCATTGATTCAGAACCGCCATTTGTAGACCATTTTCAGAGTATTTGCACCTCATCAATACATGATAGGTCAAGCAGACAATGAATAATATCTACGAACCCCGATGCACTAATCGATTTCATAGTTTTCATCAAGATGCTACTGCATGAAAGAAAATCACCACTAGCTATCGTCATCTCGACTTCCATCAACGGAACCAAAACACCACCTAGGTTAGCCATATTGATCATAGAAATAAAAATATTGAGCACAGTGGGCTTGTTCTTAAAAAAACAATATTCAGTTTCGTGAGATTCCTCGCTAGTAATGACTAATGAGCATTTTTCATATCCTTTTCAGAACACATGAAAACATTAGAGTAGAAAAGTTTTCAACAAAAACTCAAACCGACGAAAAAATGAACTGAAAGCAAAAAATAAAATAAACCTTCTCAGTCTTAATGATAATTGAGCTCCTAAACTAATGTGAGTAACCAATTTTGAGTCGGCGCCAAACAAACAATTATCGAAGAAGTAATCAAAACGCCGCTGTGCATCTCACTGCCATCATTTTACGCTTTACCTAATTTAATTGCTAGTTTGTTTGGCGCCGACTCAAAATTAGTTACTCACATTAGTTTAGGATCTCAATTATCATCAAGACTAAGAAGGTTTATTTTATTTTTTGCTTTTCAGTAGATTTTTGCATCGGTTTAATTTTTTGTTGAAATGTTTTTATTTTAAAAATTTTTGTGGCTGAAATCTACTACCTACTCATTTTTTGATTACTTTCAAAATACTTATTTACCTAGCTTACTTCAACTATTAATTGTTGAATAATATGATTATCTACTTCAAATATTTATTGTAATATAATATAAATTATTTTTGAAGGTTCGGGTTAGTTGATTTCATCACTTTGTATATAATTCCGGCCTTTCATAGAATGTAATCATTGTGTCGGATGTAGGGGGATCTGTCAATATCAACTACATATGTGTGCCAATGTTCATAAGTGAAAAATCAATCATCCCCCATTTTTCTACCCATAGGGGTAAATTATTCCATTTCAACTTGAAATATGATCAACAATGAGGTATACCCTATCTAATAAAAAATATCCAAATCGGAAAACCTACTACAAAGTTATGCCTGATAGAATTGGTTACCGGGGTGAACGATCAATATCCTCCATTTTGCTACCCTCAGGGATGGATTTTTCTGTTCAAATTCAAATTGGACCAACTTCGAAGTACATACTGCTCTGTGGAAAGTTATGCGTGATCATACATACAAAAAAATTATACCTCCTCCTTTTTGATTTCATCGGTTTAAAATACCATGCGTGGTAGTGAATTCGCTCAGTGAGCTGCAAAGTGGCGACAGTTGTTGAGCGTGCGAAATATAGAAATTCAAAAAAGTGCACCAGAGTTGATTTGGTCCTAACTTAACTAATAATAAAGATTCAAAAACGAGCGCAATGTACACGAATGTGGATTTCTGTCTGTAGAAACTGGGTTTGCATATGATTCGAAAAAACCTATATTTCATTTTTGATAAAATGCAATTTTGTCTCCTTAGCAAAAAACACAACAAGAACTATGAATATCATATGGGTTTCCCAACATATTCTTTCCACAATCAATATTACTGATGTTCACTTATTTCTTCGGTAAATTTTCACAGGAAAAGACAAACAGTTGAAAGTTCTTGAATTTTTCCAATAGGTCGATCAATTCGTTCAATATTATGAGAATCAATCAGAACATTATCTCCCACTTGTAGATTACTATGTTTTCTTCAAGCAATATTGGACAGTTCTGCCAAATTCGCCTTTTTGAACACATTTCCAGAGATTTCCGATATTTTTGTAGTTCATCTGAAATGTTTCACAAGATTATTTGTGCTAATTATATCTGAATTGAGCGTTTCTAAAGAAATAAGGTGGTGTAAAAGGTGACGAATCATTTGGATCTTAAGAATATGTCAGAGGTCGAGTAATCATAATTCCCTCACACTCACATGATGGAGTTCTAAATTTTGGTAGTTGACTGAAGCTTTTCTTTCTGATTTTTACTCCTTCAGTATTCGGACAATCTTTTCTAATCATGTATCCCACCGCGATGCAATTGGTGAATTTGAATATTTTTTTATATTTTGCAAACAAGCATAATTGATGACGTAATCCCAATTGATCATTTTAAGTAGTTAGAGAAACCAATAAAATTGGAATTGTTGTCTGAGTAGAGCAAGGATATCATTCTTCTCCTAACAATGAACCATCTTGACATTATGAATGTGTCTGGTGAATGAAACAACAGACATTCTTCTCTCGAATTAAATGGGCCAGAAATATTATACTGTATCATATCTTTTGAAAGGAGTGCGAATAAAGTGTACATACAGCTTCGCTGGTGAACCTTTTGTATTTGATATATTATGCCATCAATTTCCTGACAACTTTTGTTTCCTTCATAATCAACCACTTCCTTGGCGAAATTGGAATTTTTTGGATCTGGGCATGATCATTATTATTTCAAATACTTCTTTTTTCTTTTACAGAAGATATATAGGAAATTTGTATTCTCAACTATTCGCCAACAAATTTATTATTGTTTTCAATTTCAGAAATCCAAATCAGTAAATACTCGTTTTTCAATGGACTAAAATTTTCACTAAAATCTTCGAACTGATGACACTCAGCTCGGAAAAAGAAATATGATTTCAAATTTCCCCCATATTTTGTATATTCCTGCAGTTGAAATAGCTAGAATATCCGTTATCTACTCAGACAATAGCTCCAATTTTATTGGTGCTCATAACTTACACAAGATAATCAATTGGTATGAGTCATCAATTATTCATCTACGAAAAATATTGAATGAAATTTCTATCCAACTGTTTTTTGTCGGGAAAAATGGTGGAAAAAAATTGTCTTGTTGGTATTCAACTCTACGGTTAGGTTGTTCCTTATCATTTCTGAAACTGTTTTGTGCAATTCAATTCAATTTTACTGCATTGAAATATTCATTGAGGACACACATAATTTGTAACAATATCAACATCACCACGTGTATTTTTAATTTGATTGGAGTTTCGATGTTTTTCTCAAATTAAGATGTGATGACTACTAGTGGAAAAAGCATAGCTGCAAATTAATCTTGAGTTTCTATTTTATCATGAGGAATCTCAGCGCAACACGGAATATTTGTCTTAGTATTTATTATGAAAATATCTTACTGCTTTATTCCATGAAGGTAATTACGCGTTCTACAAAACATTGTATATTTGTTGCATGCCAGCTCTCTGCTCTCCTACCCAAAAATAGGGAAAGCACCGCTGAATCGATAAAAGGTTGGATCGAGGTTACACCGAGAAAACAGTTTCAACATAGCAGCGACGTAAGTCACCACGGAAAGCTAGCCAGCCAGCCGAAGCCAACCGACTGAATACACCCAGCCAGGGAGAGACCGGAAATGCTCAAAAATAGTTCAAAACTAGCATCACATCGTGAAGCCACGCCATCCGAGCTACAAGGAAACCCATAAGTGACGTATACAAAGAGTGAACATGGATAGATGTGTAGGTAGCTATCTAATAGGCTCATTTTCATTTGTGAAAGGCAAAGTATTGAAGTCCTGTTGTCTGTATTTTTGAAGAGCTCACTATTTCCATTGAGATCTAGCATTGGGCGGGTTGGGCGAGTAATTCATCCCAATCTTTGATTTTTCCAAAAGATTCCTGTTAACGCTAAGCTGTAGCATTGGAAAAGTCAAACGACTTCTTCATCACAGCCTTTGAATTTTTGGAAACATCCCTGTTCACATTAAGCTCTAGCATTGGATGGGTAAGGTGAGTTCTTTATCCAAACCTTCGAATCTGTGAAAAACTCTCCATGCCGATAAAGTCGAATCCGTGTCGGAAATAATCAAGATGCCTAGAAACCCTGGTGTTTGCACTGATTCAATTTTGTTTAGAGTTATTAGTTGAAATTTTAGCGACCTATTTCAAATTTCTCAAAATAGATGGTGTCAAATCAGTTCAATACGTTGAATCTGTTTCCCCATTACAAAATGCATCCGCACACTTAGGCAACCTGCACGCTGATGCGGAATACGGGCATGTCACTTATGGAACATCCAACCAATTGGAGAATTTTAATGCTTTTCAATCCGATTGAGGTTATGATTTGTGAATTCTCATTTTTGCACAACTATTTGAATATTCACCCAGCTATAAATACCAACGACAGAGCTCAGAATGTGTCGACACATATATTCCATTCTCGAAGTACTGTTCTTGAGTTCAAATCAAACCCTGGCCCTAAAATGTTCGATTGTGAAATATATATAGTTTTATTTTTGGGTGAATTTATAGTCTTCATCGATTCTCACAATTTTGTGTTACCTACTTGCACAATCTCTCACTGAGCACAAACTTTGTACCTAAACTCCAATTCAATTCTCTATTGCTTCTCAAGATATATATCTCATGACAAGTAATTTGGTCTAACACGAAAAAAACTTTCCAGGAGGAAAGAGAGAAAAAATAAAGTATACACAGAACACTGAAATATTACCCAGTTCCATCATTAAGCACGATTACAAATACTCATTCGTTAACAACAAAGGCTCGTAGTTTGAAAACTTCGATTATAAAATCAGATAGCGTTTTGTTGTTATCATGGCTTGGCTTGTGCAAGTAATTCACGAAGGGATCATAATTTGCTAGAAAAGAATGCCCTTTGGGTCTGACAGCAGCAAGTATGGGGCACTCAAATAGAATGTGTCTTGAAGTTTGGCACTCATATATTACATAAAGAGCAAATTTCACCAAATTCAATTGTGTACTCGATACCATTGAATGCTAATTTCAATGTATGTTTATATGATAAGCGAATCTGGACGACTGAGCGGATGACATGAATGGGGGTGCGGAAATTGAGGTTACTTTGCGGTGTACTAACTGTTGGATATATCGGGTTGAAAAGTCAGTTTGTTAAGATCTTCAGCGTGGCATTTCCTTGCGAATTTTTGGAGTATTTCGCCCTTTTCCGATCTTAATAGTCGATGGTTGAGGTGGTCCAGTACATCTAGTGAATTTATTGACACGAACCAGAGTTTCACCTTGCTGACCCAATTATAATTAACGTCTTCCCCACCCAGTTCTAACAACCTCAAAAAACATTTTCGAGAGTATATATCATTGTCTATGAATAAGAATTTCAATAACCAGTTCAGAGTGTGCTTGGAAACCGGGTATTCAAGGTGAGTAGATCCGGTTTCTAGGCGTATCAAATAGTCTGGAGAGCTGGTAGGGAGCAGAAGGGGGTCTTTCAAAAATTTCACTTGCGCCCTCTCCAAAATGTCAGAGTAGTTAGCACCCCAAACAGTTGAGCATGAAGAGAAAGTAAAGAATTAGTTCTCGACTTTGAGAGTGGGGAGATGACGGCTCCAATTACTTGGTGTGTCTTAGAATCAGAGAAATGAGCCATTTCTCTGAAGAGCGCTGATGGAACGGAAATGACCCCCAAATATAGGTATTCATACACTATCTGTATTTCGGTGCGATTTATATTGATATGACAGTTGTAGTTTGTTTCAAACCCGCTTTTGAAAAAATGCATTATCTTCGATTTCGAAGTGTTCCTTTCAAAAACTCGTATAGCATCTCACCAGGGGCTTTATTATTTTTGCAGTTCAGTTAGCAAATTTTCGATTCATTTAAGGTGATATCACTACTCAATAACCTATTACGCGCGTCAAAAAAAGGTGTATGAAATTCCTCCCAAACAGATATCTGCATGTTCGGCTGATTTTGTCTGTTGCGAAATTGCTTCAAGGTATGCCAAAAATCTTTTGCATATTTTACGTTACTCAGTTCAATCAATATAGATGCATCATAGAGGTTTTTTTCTTTTGGTGGGATTTTTATATTTTTTTTGTTACCAACCTATCTGTTTTGGATTTATTTGGGAAGTTATCGCGTTTACAATATTTCAATTTCAGTGCATTTTTAAGTTGTCTGCACCCGTTGTTAAACCATAGTTTATTCAAATATGTATCATTTAGAGGTTGAGAGGGGTTAATAATTTCATGTGAGCCAATTTCATCAGCGGATTCGTAAACAGCTGCACAGAAATCATAAGATTCGTTTGCATCAGGTATGAAATATGCTTTAGGTGGGCAAGACATCTGTCTTTGAAAGTCTTTCGCTAAGCTATCATCCCATGACTGATGGAGGTATATTATCAGATGAAATCCGTTTACTATATGCAATATTGAGATTCAATGTCAATCTAATTGGAAAATGATCTGAGATCAAATTATCATTCATAACAAAGAAATCATTGATAATTTGCATACCCAAGCCAGATCTATTACACTCTGGCCTGCATTACTACGAAAAGTATAATTAGGTCTACGATCGCCGGGTATGCGACCATTTAGACAATAACAATAGTATCCATGAAGCTCAATAAACTATGACTCCGTTTGTTAACAGTTTCATGAGAACTCGATAAAAATAGGTACCATCGACCACATCATCGGATACATCACCGGTGTTGCGTACTCTTCAATTAAAATCGCTAAAAATAATGAAATTATAGTTATGGTATTCATCTGTAACTTTGCACGAAGGAGAGTTGTGCTAGGTCAAGTTCGGAACAAAATCACCCATTTTCCCATGTTAATCTCTATGAGGATTTCCAGGGTCCAAGCTGGTGATTTTTGTTCAAAATCTCCCAGCGTGTTCACGTCAAGCGCCTGCAAGTGTTCAATCGCGCCGCGTGGAAGGGTCCAAACCGCCGACCTTCGATACCTGGTGTATTATCTGATTAATATTTATCGATAATGCACATTGAAATCGAAGTTATATTGATAGGATGAGGGTAAATTATAATAATATTGAAGGCTGATTAGCGTATGGATTCGGTATATAGTATTCTACAGTATTTGACACAAAGTATATGAATTTGATCTCAACACTCCTCGATTGTAGGAATTAGATTCTTAGGATTCAGCAAAAGCTTATTAATGGTAATATGATGATTGTTGATTGGCGAATGGATTTGATATTTGTCACAAAAATAATATGAAGTAGGTTCGAGCTTTTCACGATTAGGAGAATTACATTGAAGCATAATAATGACTCTTTTTATTGATTGTAGGTTTCGGTTCATGGAATTCATTGATATTTGAGTTCCGAAAAAATATATATGCAGATGTTTGTAGATTACTTGATTGGGAAAATTCGGATGAAACTAAATTATGGTGCTATTATTGATTGTTGATTGAGATATGGATTCGGTTTATTCAGTACTCGACTCGGAATATATAAAGTTGTTTTGGACATGACTCGAGCGGATGTAGGACTTGAAGTGATCGGATAAAGTTTAGTAATTGTAATACTATTGATTGTTCGTCGGTGTATGTATTCTCTGATATTAAACATAGGAAAATATATTGAATTGGGTTGATATTTCACGAATGATTGGAGGAATGAGACTGAGGTATTTGAAATGAATGAGTATCCATGCTCGCGAAGATTAAAATGTAATGGAGTTCAATGGTTGATCGGAAATGGGGTGAGGAAATGCATACTGACATCAAAATAAAATATAAAGACGACTGATAATTATCATTGACTGTCGATGGAAAAGATTAGCTGGAAGATAATTATGATAATATTCATTAATGATCAGTGTACAGACTTGGTACATTGTATTCTTCGGTATTTAACACAAAGCATATGTTGATGGTTTGAACATTCATCGAATGATTGGATGAATCAAACTGATGCTCAATAATGGTGCAATTATGGATTGATGATTGATATATGGATTCAGTACTTGACTCAAAATAAATAGAATTGTTTCGGACATGACTCGAGCGATTGTAGGAGTTGAAGTGATCGGATGAAGCTTAGTAATGTAATATTATTGATTGCTGGTTGATGTCGAGATTTGGTTCCACAGTATTTTCAGATATTTGACATATGGAAAAATATAAAATTGATTTGGGTATTCCTGGAATGATTGGACGAATGAGACTGATGAATTTGAAAAAGATATGATAGTATCCGATAGTTGATTGTTGTTCTAAGTAAAATATGAGAATGCGTAGTTCGAAAATGAATATCATACATTTTTCAAATATATTTTCACAGATATGATAAGGATCTGGGATTATACATAATTGAGGTTGATGGTAGGCGCATCAAGAGTGTAATAGCGGATTATGATGATATGTGTGAATATTTTTCCGAAGTATGGGTGTTACATACGAATACCGCTTGAACAGGCAGTGTTACCTGATTCAGTTTTATTAGAGTTTATATGTTATATGTTCAATTTCATTATTGACCTTGTAGAATAATTTTCTTCAATCAGGGTGACAGAAAAAGAGAAGAAAAAAAAGTTGTCAATAAAAATAATGTTTCTACATATCTTCCAATTGAAACATCCAAAAATATATTGACGACATTGCAGGCAGCAACAGGCAGTTTGGTGAGATGAAACTTCTATATTTCTCGAATATTTCCTCACAGATGTACCCGAAAAAACGCATGCTGGTGATTAGATTGACGGGCATTTCATCAACAATAGTGAATGGAATATAACATTTGTGAATAATTTCCATATATATAAATAATATATATATATATATATATATATATATATATATATATATATATATATATATATATATATATATATATATATATATATATATATATATATATACATATATATATATATATATTTATATATATATATACATTCAGAAATAACGACTGAAAATTGGTATGAACAGTGGGGAATAACGGGGATCTTCAGTCAGCACAAGTGTTGAATTA
The DNA here is from genome assembly GCA_018342105.1 of Gonioctena quinquepunctata. Classification (NCBI taxonomy): domain Eukaryota; kingdom Metazoa; phylum Arthropoda; class Insecta; order Coleoptera; family Chrysomelidae; genus Gonioctena; species Gonioctena quinquepunctata. The sequence goes on along the minus strand of JAFIRS010003608.1, from coordinate 26,697 downwards.
TGAAAAACTCTTTAATACGTTGGACCGAGCTTCCGTTTCAATTTTGAAACTTCTTCAGGGTCAGTAATCTGAGTGGTTGATTGATGAACATTAACTTGAAAAAAAAACGAAACATATATGTAAACATTTGTCAAAGCTATAACACCATTCCAACAAATATATATATATATATATATATATATATATATATATATATCTATATATATATTTATATATCTATATATATATATATATATATTGTTTTGTAAAAATTGTTTTTAACCGCTTTCTTAGTTGTTTCACCAACCCTCAGAAGTTAATGAAAACTTGTACAAGTTAAGATCACGGGGACCTTACCTTTTATAGTGGGATCCGAAACCACTCTTGGGACCTTGAAAAAATTTTTCACTAGTTGTGGGAATCGAACCCGCGCCAGGTGGAAACAGTTGACACAAGACCGACGCTCGTGCCACTGAGCCACAGGCCCCGTTGTTTATTTTGTTTATTAATTTTTTTTTCAATTAACAAAAATTGAAAATTAAAAAAAAGATTGCATTAAGGGGAGGCATTCAATAACATTCCAAAAAAATTGTTCAGGAAATTTGTTTTCGAATTGTTCATAAGCAAATTGATTAGCGTTATATTGAAAAAAAAACAATTTTGTTGTCTAGAGAATATGATGTTAAAAAAATATTTTCTTAAAAAAAAATCTTATTGTTATAATAGTTTTTTTTATATTTCCATTATTTAAATAATTATCTAAGGATACTGTTTTCCTTTGGAAAACATAACTGGCAATTCTAATAGAATAACAAACAATAAAAAATGTTTATTGAAAATGTAATTGTTTATCAAGTTAACAATTTGTTATAGAAAAATTCCAGATCTCATTATATTTTTTTTCTGAAACAACTGAAAATGATGAAACAACCATATGCATCAGTATCGATAATTTTTTTTTTATTTTTTATGATTTTCCTAAAATTACGGTATATGATTTTTCATAAAAATAGTAAAAAAAAACAGATAATGAATGATTTTACAAAAAAAAACTGTATATTTTGACTATTTATTAACGAATATGTGATTGAACACCGCTGGAATACATTATGAACTTTTTGACATTATTTAAATAAAATCCGTGTATTTCAGGAACAATAATTAATGTTAATGACTGATACCAACATACAGTATCGGAAACCATTTATCTGGGGTATAGACATAAATCCTCACGAGCAACAAGGAACGCAATGATATGATAATACCACATAAACAAGAAAGAAGCACTGCTGTGCGCCCCTCCTGTTACCCCACCCAACACATTATATGATCACGTGGCAATGCGACACAGCGCACAGCCACTCGACTCATTCTTGCCGAGCCGTTGTTGCGAAAACAAAAGACCGTGATAATTATTACCTTTTGAAACATGCCGCCTATTTACACAACCGCAGAGAAAGTACAGATCGTTGAGTGGTACTTCGGAGGCAATTCTGTACAAGATACTAGAAATCTATTTATAGTAGCTTTTGCAGATAGACCTGTACCTACGGGAGCGACTGCCTTTTTAATCATTAATAAATTTCAGAATTTAGGGTGTGTGGCAGAACATTGCAAAAAATGTTGTCCCACAAATCCACCACCGCATCCTAGACAAATACTAGAGGAACGGGAAATAAGAGAAACACAAGGGTGTGCATTGGCAGAAACGACACCTTGTTCGAGTAGACAGATCGCCGACGTAGTGAATTTGAATGGAAGAACTGTGAGAAATGTTTTGAAGAGAAACGGTTATCATTGTTCCAAAGTCAATACCCACAAGAACTTTTGCCTCCTGGAGACCATTTCAGACGTATGGAGTTTTGTGAAACGATGGTCACAAAATGCAATAGGGCATTTCGTGTAAATGATGACTTTCTAAAAAAGGTGTTATATGCCGATGAATCGTCCTTCTCAATTAATCGGAAACACAAACCATCCGTAGAACGTTGTTGGTCTCGTAAAAATAAACATTTGAGTATTGCTGTGAGGACACAGTACTCAAGAAAATTGAATGTGTGGACGGGACTTTTAGGCGATCACGTCATAGGCCCATTTTTTCTTGAAGGGAATTTAAATGCAGCAAAATATTTGCAACTTTTGCAAAATCAAATTATTCCTGCAGTTCGCGCTCTTCCGATTGACTTTAACGACGTGTGGTTTCAACGAAATGGTTGTCCTGCCCACAATGCAGGCATGGTGGTAACATTTTTCAATCAAGCATTTCCCTATCGGTTTATTTGTACGCGAGGTACAATCAACTAGCCACCTGGAAATTCACCGTTGGTGATATCGTAAGGATACGTAAGATGAAAAGTATCTTCGCGAAAGGCTACACTCCGAATTGGACTACTGAATTATTGGGAATTTCGAAAGTGAAAATTTTCCACCCAATCACATATCTGTTGGAGGATCTGGAGATGAGGTCAATCAATGGAGCATTCTACAAAAAAGAATTGGAAAAAATTCAGTTTGTATCCCGCAGCCATGGGTGAGGTGTGTGAGTCAGAAAGTTCCGGTTACGCATCATGTGACAGTAAACTGGAGAATACTTGGCTGAGATATGAAAAAACAATCAAAAGTAAACGTTTTTCTACGTACTCGATACAGTTTTTGAGCTGTACAGTGACGTCAGTCTGCATTGCGATTAGAGTCCGGCGAGAAGTTTCGAACCTGCCATCAAGTTAAGGTTGAAAACTCTCAAATTTCCTTCAATGTTTTCGAGTCGGCTATTTTCATCAATTTTATGAATGGAATACTGACTAACAATTTCACAGTAAAGAGAGGAGGCAAGCCAGATGACCATGAACTTTGGTGTTGTGATGAAAATCAGTTCGCAAAATTCTGAGACATTGATGACCAGCAAAGACTCTGTGATTTTTCGTCTAACCAAAAATGATTTGTATGAACTCATTCAAATAGACTATATCATTGTGAAAAAATTTGATGTATTATCAAAAATGCAATTTCTCGTTTATTACCATAATTTTCTTCAAACTGTTGTGAAATTTCGAAAAATTGTATTGAGTCAGATGAAGATATTTTCACAGCATTGTGTGATGTTTGTCAAAGTACCGAGATATATTGTATGCGGGAATGTATGTACTATATAAGAGATAAAGTGCTTTCAGATTTGGAAATCAAAAAGTTTTTTCAATAAACATATTTCTCAGTTTTATTTCTCTCAGTTGCTGCATGCCTTTCACAGAGAATGGATGTTATGAATTTCACGACAGCCAGACTAAAAACTTTTGCTAGTTGTACATCTGATTTCCCGTGAGAGAAATTAGCCCAAGCCGGTTTCATTCACACCGGTTCATATGACATAGTTGTATGCCCAAATTGCCGAATTGGAGGGTTCAGTTGGGAAGCGGGAGACGATCCTTCGCTAGATCACTTCAAATAGAAACCTAACTGTTCATTTTTCAATAATGGCGATTCATCAATCATCCGAAGAAAAAAAACAACCTACATATAAAAATGAGGTTAATATGAAAATTCGATTGGAATCGTTCGTTGATTGGCCTAGGGGTCTAAGTCAGAAACCCAAGGAACTAGCAGAGGCAAGATTTTTCTATACTGGTAGAAGTGATCGAGTAAAATGTTTTCACTGCGGTCTCGGAGTGAAAAATTGGATGCCTGGAGATGGAGCAATGACTTTGCATGAATTGATCAATGATGAATGTGAATTTTGGAAACTGAAGAATCTCGAAAAAAATTCAACTGTCATCACCGCTGAGACTCTATCTTGTAAAATATGTCTGGAAAATGGAATAAGTGTAGTGTTCATGCCATGAAGACATTTAGTTTGCTGTATCAATTGTTCAGTAACATGTGATAATTGTCCAATTTGAAGGATATCAGTTTAGTCTTTTTTTGTAAATTTTTGTAACATATGGGCAAATTCCATTTTTTTTTACTCTCTTCTACATATGTTGATGTTGATTCATAGAATCAGGAAGCAGTTGCATCACAAGTTTTGTATTTCATATATTTTCAAAGTATTTACATTTTCAAAGTTTTTCATGAATATAAAAATACAGACCCTAATTGATAACTCATTCATGTGCGTCATTGATAATGCTGTGATGGCCCCGAGAAAGGGTGTAATGTGATTTGGAGAGGAGTACACTTTCGTCATCAAACGGACTCAAATCAATTTCCAGGTGTTCAATAGAATAAAAGTTATGGCCTTTGGATAAAATGATCCTTTGAGATTCCATTTTCTGTGTTCGTTCATTCAAACAGGTCAAATAGCCTTGAAAAGTGATTTTTCGTTCCATCACCTTGAATTCAATCCCCTTGGCTTTTTTATGCATTTTTGCCTCTCATTCGCAGATGGACTATCAACATCAATAAAAAAAGACTACATTTTCGATCCCAAACCCACAAATTCCATAATTATATGACCATTATTCTCAACCTTCATTGAACTCACCTCTTTCTTGTTCATCAGAGGAGTGTTATATCTATTGTCTTTGAGATATTCACTTGTATTATACTTATGACCATCGTCTCATAAACGTCATCACAAATAAGTTCATAAATGAGACTATCAGTATCGGTATAAAGAAGTTAACACTTTCCAATGCCGCATTTTGGCAACATGTATTGATAATGGAAATCATATATAACCGTTTTTGATAGATCCAAAATGGCCATGCTAACGTATAATGGTTCATCGACAATAACCTCTACCTTTTTCATTCCAATAGCCATCAAATCACCTTCAATAGTTCTATCTACAAAATTCAGACTTGGAATCAAATTTTTTGCCCCATACCGCCCTTTCCGGTTTCTAACTAATTTTATGAGTCCACGGTTCCTTTTGTTTTCCATCGTTTTGCTGAAAACGGCGTTGTTCATGAGTTTGAAAAGATTTTTTTCAAATTCATTTTTTGCTTCCTTCGATAATTGGTGTTGAGATCGATATAGGGTTTGAGCCACGCGATTTGTCTGAATTTCAAAATACGATGAATTCTCTTCAGAATGAGGCCATTTGCCAAATACTGTTTGAGATTTCAATAATGCAACATATTTTCGTTAAGCATAAAGGGTGGTCCTCAATTTAGGTAACTTCGATTTCGGAGGTATATTGTGTTCAGGTGCAAGTGGTTAGTCACGATGTGTATCATGTAGATGTTCAAGATATGATAAATCTACTTCTTTAATATAAACTTCAGATGACTCATCGGGAATTCGAGAAATATCAAAATGTTCACAATTTTCCACCAATTGAAATTTATTTTCCCTTGGGAAGATATTGACACATTGAATGACCATATAGACTGTTCACGTCATAATACATGAGATACTTGGAAATTTCTTCGGGATTGTATGTTGACATATATTTATTATTTGCTTTTGAATAGCGATTGCATGATTGTGAAACTCCACCGCGTATACTTTAAAAAAAAAAGTCAACGTTTTATAACGTTTCCAATTGACATCCGGTATATTTCAACATACAGTATATCCGTGTTAAGTGGAATAATGTGCAGGATCAAAATCATATGCTGTGTGACTCTTTGTTCGCAAATTCTCGAAAACATCAGCTAAAAGCATAATATCCATTTTCATGTGAAGATCACTGTATTCTCCCAACGTTGCCAAATCGAATGATTGCCACACCTTTTGAGCATGTTGGTATTCATGTTCAGAAATGTCGCAATCATTCAAGCGATTATGGAATTTGCTGATATCAGGCAACGCTGTCATCTCCAGTTTATCAATGGAATCCATGAAGTCGTATGGAAAAACGCCTTCACCAGTTAATAATTCGAGAGAATCCTTATTTTGAAAGTCTTTTTTATCCAGAGAAGCCCCCAAAATGGAATCTTATCATCTGCCTCGAAAGGTTTTTCACAAATATGACAATTTTCGGCGACATCTTTCAAGTCGATATTTTCAATCATAGGTACAATATTTTGGATTTTTGATTTCCGCTTCAACTTCCATTTGATCTGAGAACCACTTCATACAGTCCGGTCCGCGATAGCAATTGAAATGTGACAGAGAGTCATCGTATGAACATTTTACGTAATATCCTACACTAGACGCTTCATATTTCTGGTAACGACTCGTTTTCAACTCATTTGTTCCTTTGAATGGAGTCAATAAAGATTCTATGAAAACGTGATTTTTAAATTGAATATATTTATTTTTTAGAAAAGAGATTTTACAATCATTAATTTTTTCACAGTCAACCATATGACTATTCAATTTTTCTAGGCTGCATACGAAACACTTATGACCATGTTCCGATACTTGCTTGGAAATCAATCTTGGAAGGTTTTTCATCCAACAGTAATGATATGTTATCTCATCCGTATCATTTTCTGAAAGATCATTGTCTCTTGGGTTCGGTTAATATTTATTTTGTATTAAAAGTGAATTGACATGTCTTTCTAATTTTTGGGTTGTGAGGTGAGATGGAACTACATTATATCCAGACTTAATCATTTCCAAACTGTATACATTAACTGAAATATTATTGAGTTTTTCAAATTAACTTATTTTGAGAAACTGCATAGGCATTTCAAGATTCAACACCGTCGAGTAGTGGGGATATTTTGAAATTCACTTTGTATTTTTTCCACTGGGTATAGAGACGAAACAACACTCCACGTAAAACAGGCGTTGTCTTGGTTTTGAAGATTGATACAAGCTTGTTTGCGCGCAATTACATGGGGAAGTTTAATAAATGATGATCCATTACCAACCTCATATTTATTAATGTTCACTTCCAAATTCACCCTCTCAGAGCCTACCCAAAATCACGTTCTTGAAATTCAGAACACTTATTCGGAATTACATCTGTAACATATTCATGAAACCAAGTCTTCAAATTAGTTGATTGACTGATGACTTTATTTTTTGAATGAAAATACTTGAATTCAGTTTTGGTTTGCTGATTCTTATTTTCAATGAATTTCCCACAGAAAACTGTATGTACTTTCGAAGTGCTCGGTTTTTTAAAATGCGCGGAATTTTATTTTCGAATAGAAAAAATACGTCTATGAAAAATTGATTGATGTCGATGTGTTCCAAATTAATGATTACCCCTGTTCGAATTCTGCTTTGAGAAGAAGTGCACATCCTTCCATTTGACTCAATTACCTCTTTTTTCACCAAGTCTTCCCTCATCAACATGTTCACCAGTTTTTTAATAATATTTTTGGATCTTTTCGAATGAGATAGATTTGTTTGCTATTTAACAAAAATTCCATGAGTTACATTCGATTTCAAAATAGCTCTATTCATCAACCTAATATGTTTATTAAGTTATTTTATCCAATGTTCCCGTTCCGAATTTGTTTTCAGAATGAGTGAGGCCTTTTGGAATGTTTTTATCATTTCATCACTGAGGGCACCTAAATCAGACATTATCGATTAAAGTACACTCGAATTATCAATTACTAACCTCTAAACTTTGGGAATCTCCTGGATTTCGAATTGATGGGTGAGTCCCTCAATACCTTCGAACACCAGCGTGTACTTTTTCGGGGTGAACTTCGATATATTCTGGGAAATGGCTTCTGTTGCCCTTCTAACTTCGACTCAACTATTCTCATGTTCAGAATGGGTTGTGGTTGGTTTTCAGGTAGATCGGACAGCTTGATTGTTCCTTTATTATTCACTAGTGGTGCTGCGTTTATGCCCTGTAAATCTAATTTCTGTGGAGTTGCCTATTTCACTGAACGAGCCTTTATAAAAATAAAATCTACCAACCTGCAGGAGAGTGATGTCACACGACACACGTCTTCAAAATTGAAATGACGTCTTTGAATGCCTGATGATTGCACACGTCTTCAAGATGAGGTGATGTCTTGCAGTTGCGGAATGCGTCTTCGAAATTGGAATGTTGTCTTTGAATGCACAAATTATTTTACAACTCTCGAGCACACGTTCAATGTCTGACTGAACTGGAGATACTGAGCTGGATATTTATATCATTCTCAATCATGCGCCGGGTGAGGTCTATGTGATAATGAGAACAATCATTGTTTTACTATCATCAGCAAGCGGATACGACTTTCTGTGGATTCATAATCATCACCATATGCCGTTTCCTGTTGACTGGCTCGAATTAGAATTATTACCGGAAACCGTTTCCTGTTTGAGTTTATCACCAGCAGCACGTTCCTTTTTCTTATCACATGTGACACTCTGAACAAATTATCATGTCTCCTGCACAGTTGGGTCATATTCAGTGCAGGTCAGTGGCGTATCCAGCAGTTGAATTTAAAGATTCAGGGACCTGTTTGAGTCTATCGCTCTCAAAAACATCGTCACCATTGACGCTTATTGAAATTATTAGAGTGACTCAAACCATCATGAAATACATGACATATACATTTTGTATACAGAGTGTATCAAAAAAGTCATTGTCTCCTATTCAGATGATTTTCAACGAGCTAATGTGAATCGATGTACTTGAGCCATTTTGGTACTCAAAAATCTATTGAAAAAAAATCAGTTTCAGTCCTAGCATAGCAAGTGAGGTGTCAAATTGAAGGAGAACTCTCATAGATTGTAAATTCATCAAGCTCCGCTCTGAAACTTCATCGTAGAACAATAAATCGGATTTGAATGCCTTAAATGCCTTGAATTACATGAATGGCTCAGAAAAATATTTTATTATGCATCTTGACATCGAGACAAAACCATTGACAACAAAAATTTCCTTATCGCATCAAAATCAGTGGTCACTTCCGGTTTATGAGATTTTGACGGATTTGTACTCTGCTCGATGTGGCCAATCCGAATTGAGCATGAGTTTCCTTCTATCTCTATTTTTACAGACTGGAAGTAGTCATTTTATTGCAGATTTGAATTCGTTTCGATGTGGCCAATCCCTTGAGCATAAGTTTTTCCCTATCTCAATTTACAGACCGAAAGTGTTAGTTTTTCGATGATTCGGATAGATCCGAGACGTCAACATCTATGTTTTAACTCAATGACAAGTGATATACAAAGCAGTCATCTCAAATCCACGTATCACGTAACTCTCACGTCTTCCCAGTCCCACCGTCCCCTCGAGCCACCGGCCCCCGGTCCTGACCAGCGCACATCCAACATGGCCCTCTGCATCCAGCATGCCAGATCGGCCGTCTTCACGTAACTCCACCTCCAACATGGTCGTCTGCACCCAGCCTACCCAACGCAAGTACTCCACCTCCATCCAATATGGCCGTCTGCACTCACCAATAGCAAGCCTACCCAACGTAACTGTACCTCCACGCTTTCATCCATGGCCACATCCCACCAGCAAGTCAGACCCACCCCACTGACCAATCACACGTCAACCACAATGTCTGCCGACCCGGACACTAGCGCAACCAGTGACACCAGCGGCTAAATCACGAAGCACTGAGTTCACTTCGGCTTAGCCCTTCTACTAACACGATTTGATCTAATTTAAACTCAGAATTTGTATCACCTTGTACATAAGTTTTCTTTATAACTTTTTCCTTTTCTTCTTGTAGGACATTATGAACATTTCCATAGACATGATCGAGTTCTATCTTATGATGTTCTGCATAATCGGTGAAAAATGCATTAGGTAAAAATATTTCATAAGAATATTTTGAGTAAGTATGTGTTTTTCATATTTTTCCAATAATATTTTTGTTTTAAGGACTCTAAAGTTTCATTTATTCTCCTATGATTTGTTTTCCCTTCGTTAGAGTTTTTTGTTAACATTATTCATTCTTCTGCATTATATTTACTTATTTGCTACATCTGATGAGTTAAGGCCCTTTCTCAGAAAAAGTGTTTCAAATAGACTTTATTCAAAACTTGATATAAAAATTCATTATGAATATATATACAGTAGAGTTTCTTTGAAAAGGTATATTCTTTCAGGAATTGAAAAACAGTATTTTCACCATATATTTCCAAAATAGGAATGATTAATTTCATAATTTTATGATTTTCATAAGTTTCATGGCTTACTTCCAATTTATTATATGGATGTGGAGAAACTATCATTTGACTAACTTTACTATTTATCATTTCATCATCATTGTTAGTAGTATTGTTAGATGTTGTTGTTAGATGTATAGTGTAGATAGTGTAAAGAGTGGACGTGTCATAGAGCTCTCCAGAATAAATTGAATATCCATAGGAAATCTTCAAAAGGGAAAACGGAAAACTATGTCAAAATGTGCAGAAAGTAGTGAACTATACAAAAACCCGAAAAACAAAAAATAAAAAGTGAAGTTCGCTGGACTATCAATTAAAAATAGTTTGCCGCGAAATACAGACAATAGATGATAATAATCTCCCATTAAGATCAATGTTCTTATAGTACCTATAAAGAAATAAATACTGTGGATACCAGTAGCGCACACTGAGAAAATAATATGGAAGGTACAGAATTGTCCATCAAAGATGTATATTTACTGCTGAAAGGAGTGAATGAGAATCTAAGCAAAAGAATTGAAGCATTAGAAGCGACTACCAGAAGTTTGACTACAGTTTTACAGGAAGAAGTGGAAACAATAAGAAATAAAGTTGAAATACTCGAAAAAGAAAACATTTCACTGAAAAATCAGCTGTCAAAATTTGAGAAACAGCTAAAACTCAACAACCTTGTTATTTACGGCATCGAAGAAAATTAAAACGAAAACCAAGAAATATTGATAAATAAATTTTCCGAATTGGCAACAACAAAGTTGGAATTGAAGATAACGAGAACCGAAATAAATAACATTTTTAGACTAGGAAAAAAGGCAGGACATAACAGACCTATACTCATTTCTCTCAGTTCTCAAATCAGAAGACAAGAAATTTTGAGGAACGCACGAAAATTAAAATGGACTAAAATAGTGATCACCGAAGACCTTACAAACGGAGAACTAGAAGAAAGGAAAATCCTATAAGAGGCGCTAAAAGAAGCTAAGTCAAACAACAAAACGACATTTTTGAAACGTAATAAGCTGATAGTGGAAGGTGAATCATACTTAGTAGCAGATATTGAAAACGCCAAGAAATTAGATAGGGAAGGAAGCTATTTCTTGCCAGTTACGGAAAGGAAGGTGGCGAGTGAACCTCCTACACCATCTCCAAGGGAATACGAGACAGAAGAAATCCTACCTGAAATAGAAAGTGAGACAGAGGCAGCGAAGAAGATAGAGGAAAACAAAATTGAAGTAGAAAGTGAGGAAAAGGTACTGAGAAAGGAATTCATGATAGCAGAGACAAAAAATACGAAGGAAGAATTGAAGAGGTCTTTAAAAAAAGGAGCTCCTGGCCAAACTTCAACAACAGAGACTCCGAAGCAGAGTGTTGCCCAGGGAAAAATCTTGAGAATTCCAAAAAAACCTTAATAAGGTGAATCATCAACTAAATGAACTCATTTTATCCATACAGCTTTCCAATCTGGCAAAAGACTAACTTTCAAACATTCTATTTGTACAATTTTTCAAGCACTAGATATACATGTTTTACATTTCATAATTTTATTTTATCAGTCGTCCATTATATTAGTTAATATTTCGGTAGAAATTTCAAAAAATGTTACCTATACAACTTTTTAATATGGCCATAATTTTATATTAGTTTTGAAATATTTTATTTATACAACCCTCTTAACCACTATTCAATATTCAGTAGAATTCTCAAATAATTTTATCTATACAACTTTTCAATCAGGCCATAATTTTTATTTTATTTTATATTAGTTTTGAAATATTTTATCTATATTTTATCTTTATATCTTAACCACTATACATTTTGATAATTTAATTTTTCAATCGTCCATTATATTAGGTAGTATTCTCGTTCAAATATTTTTATCTATTATTATTCTAGTCAGTGCATATTTCCTGGTACTATAAAAGAATGCAAAGCCAAACGAGGTTCTAGAAACAGTTATATTACTTCACAATTACATAAATACGATGAATCCATACATCAGAGAATACCAAAATGAACTAATTTCTGCAAAAGTTATCCACGATGCCCATACCTTCAAACTCATAACAACCCCAAATCACTTCCAAATATTCCATATGAATATTCGTAGCGTGACAAAAAATATTGGTCCTTTAACTGTATTACTCGATGAACTATCCGTCGAGTTTGACATTATAATTCTAACCGAAACTCGCCAACTTCAGGACCCTAACCTATTTCATATTCAAGGATATGACATAGTCTATAATCAGGGATCACTTGATAAAAATGATGGAATACTTATATTTTTAAAACAACATTTGAAATATGATTCCAAAAATGTTTCAATAGGTGATGTTAATGCATTAAATATTTCAATTTCAACGGAAGATAAAAAAATTAACATAACAGCTATATATCGTTCCTCAAGTACCTGTCCGAGAGTTTCCAACAGAGAACTCTCAAATTACTTGAGCACGTCTCGACAAGCAGATGTTAACATAATCACAGGATATATTAATATTAACCTCTTAGAAGATACAGACTTCGTTGAGGAATATAAAAACATATTAAGTTATTTTGGATATAATTCCTATATAAATGAATATACAAGGCTACCGAGCAAAACGTGCTTGGACCACTACTTTGTGAATGACAAGAAAAAGTCAAAGATTTGAAATTGAAATCATATATTTTTCGATATAATATTACAGACCATAATCCCATTGCGCTCACTTTCCAAAATTATGATAGAAATGTACACAAACAACCAAACAATAGATTCAAACTGTACACAAATTATCAAGCAATGAGATATGAATTGAAAACAGAAAAATGGTATGACATTTATCGAAGAGTAGATGTAAATGACATATCAACTAAAATCATAGATAAGATAAAATACTGTACAGAGAAACATACAAAAAAGTTCAAATAAAAAATAAACAAAAATGGATGACACCCGGATTGCAAAAGTCAAATAATGAAAAAAATAAACTATACAGAATTTCTCTGAAATATCCAGAAAATGAAGAAATCAAAGAACGATACAAATACTTCAAAAAAGAACTCGATAAACTGACAAAACAAGCAAAGAGGGAATACTGCTCAAACCAAATCGAAAAAAATTAATGCTCTTCTAAAGCCACGTGGGAGACAGTAAATAGCTTATGTGGGAAAACAAAACCAGAAACAAAAATCGAGGTTATCGAGAAATCGGATGGTACCAATATAACAAAAAAAGTAGACATCGCTGATGAGTTCAATGAATATTTCAGCAACCTTGGAAAAACTTATGCGGAAAAAATTCCAAATGTTGGAAATTACGAAAACATAGAAATTTTGGAAAACACCATGTTTCTACATCCAACAAATGAAAGTGAAGTGATCTCAGTCATAAATAATTTAAAACCAAAAAAATCACCTGAGTTTGATGATATCAGATCAGAAACATCAATAGAAATAGCCCAGGAAATATCTGAGCTGATAACTTTCCTAGTGAACAGATGTTTTGATACAGGGTGCTTTCCAAAAATATTGAAAAGTGGTATCATAAAACCACTTCATAAAAGCGGAAATAAGTCAAATATAGATAATTACAGACCCATAACCCTTATATCGAATATATCTAAGATAATTGGGAAATTAATGAAAATAAGACTTAGTAATTTCCTTAAAATATTTAGTATTTATCAGATCGTCAATATGGCTTTAGAGAGGGTAGATCTACAGAGAACGCTATATACAGAATGACCTCTATCATTTATAAATCCATGGATAAAACAATTCCTATAATTAGCATATTTCTAGACCTCTATAAAGCCTTTGACACCGTGTGCCATGAAAATCTTCTTGAAAATTTCCAAAAATACGGAATTAGGGAAAACACTTACGAATATCTGAAAAGCTACCTATCTGATAGGGAACAGAGAGTGGAGTTCGAAGGAACTTATAGTACAGCAAGAACAGTTACTCTTGGAGTACCCCAAGGAACTGTCCTTGGCCCACTCTTATTTATTATATATATGAACAGTATGCTTTTTCTCAATACTACCGGCAAAATTATCAGTTTTTCCGACGATACAACCATATTATATACAGCTCCAACTTGGCAGAAATTGAAAGAAAAATTGAAATAGATTTTCCAAATATATCAAACTGGTTACAACTGAATAAATTGACACTAAATTACAAGAAAACGAACTACTTACCCTTTACGTCATATATAAATGGTCTGCCCAACTTAGGGCCTTTGAATGTCGGATTAAACTCTCAAATTCCCGAATCGGAGAAAACAAAATATCTCGGTATAACGGTTGATCGCCATATGAGGTGGGACTTACAGACAAAAGAAATTGTCAGAAAACTCAGGGGATTCTTATCGAAATTTAAACACTCCAAAGATTTCCTAAACATAAAACATTTAAAAACACTATATTCCTTCCTAATAGAGTCTATACTATCATATGGAATATTAGGTTGGGGCGGAGTTGATGACTGTTTTCTAAATGAAGTACATGTTTTACAAACATGGATATTAAAAATAATATACGGTAAAAAGGCATCTTTTCCCACAAATTCTCTATACAGCGAATCCCAAATAAAAGATGTGAGACAGATTTTTTGTCAAAAAATAATTATTTTCGTAAAACTAGGAAAAATTGAACTCACTCTACATAAACACCCCTACAATACTCTAAAAATTGATGAAATTTTCTCCCCACGTTGCGAAAAAACTATCGGCCAACAAAATACCAATTATTGAGCACCCAGAATCTATGCTTCATTACCAAACGAATTGAAAGATATAAAAAACTACCGAACGTTTAAAAAAGAATTGAAAAAGTGGATTGCCAAAGATAGACTCATATTTACCGAAATTGTTAACCAGAGATAAACACATATAACTGAGCAATTTATGATGTATATATATGTGTGCATATTAGTGTATTTGTGTATATCAATGTGTGTATCCATCATGTATATTTCATAACTCTTCTTCATTAGTACTGGAAAATTACCCCAATTGTGACTGGAAAATTACCCCGATTGTGATAGAAAATTACCCCGATTGTGACTTACCCTCTAATATATGTAAAATCTCAATGACAAGAGCCCACTTATGATGTAATATACTACCTGAATGTGGAAAATCCACAATTTTCAACCATGTTTCCTATTTGAAAAAAAAAATACAAATTCTACCCATTTTAATGTTATTAAAAATAAAAAAAAATTACTATGGAAATCACATACAAAAGTAGTTAATACTACTTCTGTGACCCACCTGTTTATTCACAAGCACACTTGTATAAGTATATATTATGTATTATTATTATGATGAATAAACATATATTATTGTTATTATATATATTATAGTATGTTGTGTCGATTCATTCGATTCACTAGAACTTTCATTATCAATTGGTTCTTCAGATTTTTTTCAAGGGCTCATCTGCCTTTTTTATTATACCATCAGCAATAATATTGATCTTTTGATTATGATTTTTTGTTTTGGAATTTGTTTACATCGAGAAGGTTGGGGTTCATCTTGAAAAGGAATTTGAGAAAGATTTCGTAAATATTCCAATATTTCTTGATTTATTTCACCTGGATTATTAAAAACTGATTAATTTTCCAAAGCGTTTATAGTATTCATTTTTACTCGTTATAATGCATCTGCATTCAGGTTCAATGAACCTTTTTTATGAATTAAATCGTAATCAAATTCTTCTAATTTTAGACGCCACTTTGAATTGGGTTCTTTAAAATTAAAAAACCAAACAAGGGGGTCTATGATCTGAATGAATAGTGCATTTCCTCCCAAATATTTATGGTCTGGAATATTTATAAGCTCATACTATAGCAGGTAATTATTTTTCTATAGTGCTGTATTTTTATTGTGATTCGTTCAAGGTTCGTCAGACAAAAGCAATAGGTTGGTCTGAACCTACTGGGCCTTGAGAAAAAAGCATTATTTGAATTCATAATGTCCGTTCTGTATAGAGAATGCGGTTTTTTTATTATCATCCGGATTCATCTAAAGTATTGACTTTTTCCGAGAATTGAAATTTTGAATTATGCCTTGTTTCTACATTTTTTCAATTTGATCTTGCACTCCATTTTCGTATTTTTCTGGATACCGATACATTTCAGTATATAAAGGAGACTCGTCAGTTGAGTTAATTTTGTGTTGAATTTTATTCGTGAACGTCAATTAAATTTTTTTGTTATAAAAAATATTACGGTATTCAAAGCCTAAATTTTTATTGCTTGTTTTTCTTCTTGATAACAGTGATTCAATCTAAGATTTTTCATATTTGATTCAGAGTCCATGTCTTCATTGATCTCTTCATTAGTTTCAATTTTTTTCTATAAAAATTGATATTTTGAATATTCAGAATTTCTATCTCATGGGGTTTTAAGAATTCAATTTCAAAAGGTTTTGAATAAGAATTCCTATTAGTAGTTATTGCAAAATGATTTTCAATGTTCGAAGTAGTTCCGCCACGAGACAGTTGAATTAGGAAATTATTTTCGACGGAATCAAAAAATTTCAAAGGACTTTTAAATTTGAAACGCGAAAAAAAAATTTTTTGAAGAGGGGCACTTGACCCCCAATCGACTCTAGAAAATTTCTTCGTTATAGAAAGTCGGCGACTCAAAAAATTGATGTCCCCAAAAGCGCAGCAGAAAAAATCAGAACCGGCCCCCCCTTCCCTTCCTCACTAAAAATCATACGTAATGGGAAAAAATTATCGTTTTTCGATGAAACTTCAATGGACTTTTTTGTAGTACTCTCTTTGAACTTTTTTTTTGGGGGAAGGGGGGGGAGTATCATTAAAATCGATGGGGTCAACTGGAAGGAGGAGTTTTTTTCGCGTTCAGATCCTCAGATGGTCCCCCGTCCTTCTTCGAAAGGTCCCCTGGCACAATCCGCATTTCTCTACGACCCCGCCTTCAGGCTGTGCGCTTCCCCGTGGACTATTTTGAATAACGAGAGTAGTTTTGATTATATCTGTAAAACTAGATGGTCAATCACTTTGATTTCTCTCCACAATATTTGTGATATCCTGGTCTAGCTCCTCCTCGTTTTTCATAAACTTATTTATTTTAGTACCAACGGTGGGATTAATAATGTGCGCTTCCCCGTGGACTATTTCGAATAACGAGAGTAGTTTTAATTATATCTGTCAAACTAGATGATCAATCACTTTGAGTTTTTTTCAAAATATCTGTGTTATCCCGCTCTAGTTTCCACTCGTTTTCCATGAACTTCTTATGTTTGGTACTAACGGTAGAATTAATAATGTGCTGTTTGCCTATGCATAGTCCATATGTTACGTGTCAATTGAGTAAACTTCAATTATATATATCTCGGGTTCGGGATGGTGAAACTTGTTGAAATTTCATAGAGGTGTTGTTCACATGTTGAACAATACGTATGCCATAATTTCCTAATTCAACTGTCTCGTGGCGGTACTACCTTAACAGGGATTTTCGAGGATTTCACTGAATATTCGAATTGAATATATTCTAATGATCCTATTTCTTGTTTTTGATCAACTGGCAATTCAATGACTTGTTCGGTTCCAGCTTGAATTATCAATGTTAATAATTAATTGCAATATTTTTCTCTTGTTTCGAATTTTTTCGTGTTACATAAATTATAGGAATTTCAACAAAATGAGTTGATATCGTTTTTTAATTAATTATTATGGAGGCTTGAAGTTGTCTGAGTAAATCTATACCAATCAATCCATCATATTTTTGAGTGAATCTGAAAAGCAAAAATTTATGTTTTCCATGTACATTGAAATTTAAAAAAATTGGAATTACTATAATTCCGTCAAGATACTGATATTATGGGCGGTTTGAATGGTGAAATCTTTTTTTGTAATGAAATTTTTTTGAATTTATAAGCTAATTCAGGATTATTCATACTACGGGTACTACCTATAGTCTTAAAAAGTAGCCTGTATTTCTCGTTCTTGTTCTGAGTAAATATTATTCTCATATTTTGGGTTTTCAAAATCAGAACAATTCGATTCATATTGGTATCCAACATCTTGTTCTGTATAATAATAATCTTGTTCATAAAAATTTAAAAAAATTTGATTTTGATATGGATTTTCGAATTCATTTACATTTTGTGTGAATAATTTGATGCTTTTTCTTTGGTTGTAGCTTTGTGTTACTGGATGAAGTATCCATTGGTTCTGGTTTATATGGTTTCTGACCATTTTGAAAATTTCTATTCTGATTGGGAAACTGTTGTTGATTTCGAACTATTTGGTTTATGTTTTGTTAGAAGAATGGATGTCTTCGAGTGGAAATATATTATTTGATTGTCATTGATGTTGTTGTACAAATGGTCTTTGTTGATTCTGAATAAATGGTTTGGGGTTATTATTCTGAGAAATGTTGGAAGGTCTTATTTGTCCATTTTGGAGAAGTGGTCTCAAGTTCTGTTGCTGAAACTGCGGTTGTATGGGTCTTTAAAAACTTAATTTACTTTGGAATCAATGGGTTTTGAGTAGATTTGAAAGAATTTTGGAATTGTAGATTGTAACTCCTATTTTGGCTGTGAAGGAAATGTTCTTCTTCTATCGATAATGACAAAGCTTTTTCAAGACCATCTGGAACTCTGAAACGAATATTGTTTTGAATTCGATTGAGTATTTCTCTAATGAAAGTTTTCAATGCCAAATCGTTATAGTTCTCACGTTGAACTATTTTTTCTTCTGCTGTTAATTTTGTTATAATCAAACTGCGTGCATCTTGACATTGCGTGCCAGAATTATTATAGGTTTCATTTTTATGGGAACGCAAAATAATTTAATCTTGCACTAAACAGTCAATATATCTCTGATCATCAAAATTCGAATATAATGCAGCTTTTATATTATTCAATTTATTCAATGCAATTCTCGAACAAATTAGAGCTGAAGCCCTACCTACCAATTTTCTCATGGGTGCTCGTAAAATAAATTGATTGAGAGAATCATTATTTGGACCACTAAATTTAATTATCAAACTTCTACAATTTGCAATAAAAACGCTCAAAGTTTGGGGATTTCCATCAAAATTTGGAATAGTATCGACATATAGTCTTGGTAGTTAATAATTTACAGGTTGAGCCCAACTGGGTCTTCAGTAGAAATTGATTCAAACAAACTTTACAAATGATCTTCATCGATTTCTGTCATAAATGAATGATAAACCTATTTTTATTTCAATTTTATGATAATATATTCTTCAGTAGAAATGAAATTCACAATCATAATTCGAAAATAGAAAAGGAAAGGCAGTAATGTTTCTCTTACAGTAGTGTGAAGATTGCATTCATCTTTTTCTTTCTTCTGTTGGTTCCTTACGCTACTGCCAATAAGATTTTGGCGATGCTTTCCCTAGTTTCTGGACTTCTTATGACTAGGCTGGCTTTGACGATGTAGTTCTCCACCAGATTTTCGAAACTTCGGCGATTTGGGTCCTCTGCTTCGGATGTGTTGAATTTGTCGATCTAGTCCTCGTCCAACACTGCTTTCCACTTGGTTTTCGGCTTCGAACACACTTTTCCAGAGTTTGTCAATGAACTGTTGATGCAGACCGAGTTCGCGATTTCTGTCCAATCGGTTGGTTTCTATTTTCATCATCAGAATACATTTGAAAGAAAAACACCTGCTTATTTCAAAAGTAACATTCAGCAGTTTATATATTCTGCGCTACAAATGATAAATATAATTCGTTCTGAATAGCATTATTGTTCCTATAACTTGCATGTTTATTACCACCATATATCACTAGTGTGGCGTTGGATTGTGCATTGATTGTAATGAGAATTTTCATATTGAATAAGAATGTGTATTTTGGCAGTAATAATGTTTTTACCCGACTGCGCGATGGAAAGGAGGGTAATGTGTTTATTATGTATGTATTTTTGTTCCTTTGTGGCGCTCTAGAAACTAAACGCGTCGCTGATTTTGATTATTCTTACGTCAATTGAATTGTCCTAATCTTGCGAGTGTCACTAAAGACATGATAGGATTCAAAATTCAATATGGCGACAACCAGACGCCATATTGTGAATACACACATGACACCAATGATCAAAATTCAATATGGCGACAACCATACGCCATTTCGTGAATAAAGGCATGCCAGTAATAATCAAAATTCAATATGGTCACAACCAGACGCCATATTCTGACAAAATTCAATAAGGCGAAAACCAGTCGCCATATTGTGAAAAATCCAACTAAACAGTGTAAAATTAAAATAGGTAATTCAAAAATCAAAAAACCCGACTGCGCCAAAAGTGAACTTTAAAAAAGATGGAAACAAGATGACCAGAAAATATTGTCAGAAAATTAGATTTTAAGAGGTTAACTATCAAACTCAATATTGGTTACAATGTCACGCAGTCGGAGGCAATAATAGTTTTCATTTTTAACCGACGAAACCAAAAAGGAGGAGGTTCTCTAGTCGACGCATATATTAAATTTTTTTTTATAATTTTTTTATGTATGATCACGCATAACTTCTTACTGATTTCGATTCCGATAATTCTTTTCTCAGTGGATAGGGTTTACTCCGAAGTTGGTCCCAATTGAATTCCTGAAATGAAATCCAGCCCTGAGGGTAGCAAAACGAAGGATATTGATCACTCACCCTCTGAATTCTGGTCCGTTGACCGATTCTATCAGACATAACTTTGTACTGGGATCTTCGATTTGAATGATTCTTTTTTTATCAGATAGGGTATACCTCATAGTTGATCTTATTCTGATTTGAAATGAAATGATCAACCCTCAAATAGAGGATGATTGATTTTCCACTTGTGAACAGTGGCACACATATGTAGTTGACATTGACAGATCCTCCTACATCCGTCACAATAATAATTACATTCTATGAAAGGATGGAATTATAAACAAAGTGATGAAATCAACTAACCAGAACTATCAAAAATAATTTATATTATATAATAATAAATAGTTGAAGTAGATAATCATATTATTTAACAGTCAATAGTTGTAGTGAGCTAGGTAAGTAATTATTTTGGAAGTGATAAAAAATTAAGTAGGTAGTAATTAGATTAGATTAGATTAGATTTCAGCCAACATACCACGCATATCTTTCCATAGAGTAGTCCGATTTCGATGTTTTTTTTTTCAATGAATAGGGTGTATTTCAAAGTTAGTCCTATCTCGAATTGGAAAAAAATGCCAACCCTAAGGGTAGCAAAATGGAGGATACCCTCTGAATTTTGGCCCATTAACGAACGTTCACCCTCTGAATTTTGGTCCATTAACCGTTTCTATTAGGCATAGCTTTGTACTGGGTTATCCGTTTTGGATGATTCTTTCTTAGCCACATAAAATTGAAAAATAATAACTTTTCAACAAAAAATTGAATTTGCTGAAAATATTTTCTGGTCATCTTGTTTCCATCTTTTTCAAAGTTCACTTTTTACGCAGTCAGGTTTTTTATTTTTGAATTAACTTTTTTATTTTGTGATTAATTCTTGAAATGATTCTGACCCCGTAAAAATAGATGTTTGACAGTGTTACATATATGTTACTCTTCATATGTCACTTCCTATGTGTATTATTTTAAAAATTCGTCTTGGAAATTATTTTAATTGACATTTTGAATGATACGAATTCATAAACTAAGGATATTTCAGAGGAATTCGTAATTCAGCATAACAAGGGTTGCACATCAAAACTGGATCACAATATATTGGGCTTCACAGCAACGGAATGCCATTGGTGAATCTCGTACATTAATTAAAATATTCCAAGGTTCTCAAAAAATATGTCATGGAAAGGTTATATTTTCAAATTCCAGCACTGTAAGAATCATTGATAATGTTTTATTTTTGAGTTTAAGCTGAATATATTTGTTATTTCACAATGTCAAAGGAGACAGACTGCATATATAGATAGTGCAAACCACTCTGTACAGGTATAATAGACAAGCATATTATCATTCTGTATCTAGTTCAAGCCGGCCGATATAACTCAAAAATAAATCCAGTTGTTTTTGTGGTTTTTTTGGGAATATTCAAGGTGGTTCGACTTCTCAGAACAAGTTATCAACATTTTATACTGAAAAATATATTTTCTAAACCCTCTGAAAAATGGCTATAACGTAAAAATGAAACCAATATTGAAGTGAAAAATAAATTTTCAATATATAAAATAATTTGAATATTTCGTTTATATCTATGCTGTTTCTAGTGAAAACATTCGGTGTATTCGCTATCGAAGATTATTCAAACGATTCCCGCTTCAAGTATACTCAGGGCTGAAGAATAAAAAAAATTTGGATTATATTAAAAACAATATTCATAATTTATTTCCTCAATTTGTCCAAATTTCACTTATTCTGGTATACTGAATAAAAAATTCTGGTGGGTGTTTTCATTCCTGAAATAACGCGATTCAAAACTGAAGATATCGATATACCTTTTCGTAAATTGTAACATGGGAAGTACTTGTGATTCCATTTCAGAATCCCTTAAATTTATTCAAAAATAAATCAATGTCCCTAGTAAACAGCAAGTACTTTCGAAGTTCAGTATATTCAGGTCAACAGAGAGTGAGTTTTTTCCAAATATGCAGAGTAGTGAGTACTATCATAAACACAAACAGGCCTCTCTAAAATGGTGGAATTGAGAAGGTATAAAAGTGATTGATTTTGACAATATGCAAATTTTGTACAACTTTTAAAGCATATTCACAAGCATTGTTAGTGTTGCGGAAGTCTTGGTTGGATGAATTCCAGAACACCAAAATACGAAATGAAATATAAAAAGGAAATAATTCCAAAACAAGAAATCAAGAACACGAGGTGACTGACGAAACCAAAAAAAAAATGGCCAATTGTTTGCAAATTGAAATGTTATATTTTTGTATAAATAATTTCTATTGTTCTTAAACTGAATTGATTTTTCGGTGAATAATTACCTACAATGATTTCATTCTATTAGTTTCACGGGTTGCATATATGATGGACGTGTATTCCGATTTTCATTATCTTTTCAATATTATGGAAATTTATTCAATGTTTGCGTATTTCAACAGAAATATTAGGAAAATAAATATACAGAATAGCGCAATTTCTTCAATCAGTTGATTCCATTTGAAGACTTCAGTATATGTGTTTTGTTGTATACCATCATATAAAATATTTTTTCTATATTGTTATATTAGTTTCATTATCAAAGTCTAATACATTATAAATTCCTATCACTGACGTTGCATGACAGTCAACTACCCATAATCTTCCTATTCCTATCATAAAGTAGGTTCCTTAATAATATATATTGTTCTGTTCAGAAGTACGTTGAATATTTAAAGAGTTGAAAGAAGAATTATAAATTAAAAAAACCCATAAATAAAAGAAATATTCGTATTTAGTAATCTGTGCTATGTTATCTTACAGATTTTCTGAAAATTCTACCATTTTTTTGAAACCTCATATAATATTATTCGATACCTATGTTTGAAATAAACATGTTTTCAACATTATAAGCAATTGGCATAATTTTGAAAATTATAGAAACCAAATTTCACTAATATAAATATATTTTGAGCGCAAGCAGATAACAAAATGTTAAAAGTTCGAACATTCTGTATATGAAATTGGATCATAACACAATAACCAATGGAATGCCGGGAAAGATCTTGATGCAAAATTAGGAATTTTGAAAATATGAAAAGCAGAAACATCGAAAGAATGATTTTTACATGTCTTGTGTATGTAAGATAGTTAGCCATGTTTCGTAAATAAAAACTGTCAAAAAGGTGAAAATAATGAAAAGTGCAACAAAATGTGCGGGAAAATCGAAAATTTGAGAAGTAAACAAATGTTGATGGTATCAAGGAAGGGAAATCAACAAGCTAAGCAAAGGAGAACAGAAAAATAATTTTGGAAGAATCGAATGAAAACAATTGAAATTTTGAAAACTCAATCAATATGTATTAGAAAAACAGTAATTTGACAAACAATATGGGAAATACTATAAAGAACAATAGTAGATATAAGATCCCAGATGCAGAGTTAATCTTACCTTTTTTCATTGAAAATTTACCAGTGAGAGGCGGAGTTGATAAAGGGGCTGCAGTTTCCAGGAACGGGGGAGAATACGAAACACTGAACATTCTCATTACTAGAAGTCACAGGTATTTTGAAACCATAGAAAGTTACTGCAGTGCATTAAAAAATAAACCTCTTAAAGAACCCTTTTTGATAAAACTCGTTCATGATTGAGGATATAGACCACATAACCTACAAAACTAGGTTACAGTTCACCATTATTATCACATAACCTCACACTTTCTGTATATATTTTGCTATGAAGCACTAATCAAGTTAGTCATTGCAGAATAGGTAGTAGTGAGTCTTCTTGAATGAAAAAAATTATTATTTTGATGAATTTCTGCATTATTTTAAATGTTTGAGCAACAATGAAATGCCATTTTCTGAAATTCACTTCAAGAACGACCAGAGGGCTCCACAGTAGAACCGACTTCTGAGATTCCATAGGCGTACCGATTGAGTTAGCTGAGGTGAAGGAAATAAGGTAAAAGAGTATATGGAAAGAAGGTAAAATGCATAGCCGGAGATATCAAATAGTAATATGGGTATTCATTTGTCAATATATATTAAATTGAATTCAAAAGGGAAACCAGTTTGGAGATTTTGACAATAGAAAAAACATAGGAGAACAAAAAGTAAAACAAAAAAATTATATATTTTGTTATGATGTCTGGTTGTGGAAAGTAAATAAACAAATATAAAATGAAATAAAAACGAACCGCAATCAACGCAACATAACAATTGGCGCCCAACGTGGGGCAATAACAGTAAATCGGGGTGATATCAGCAACGTGGGGAGATAACCAACGCGGTGCGAATATATTTGTGAGCGGAATTTCCAAAAATAATAAATAGAAGCAAGTGTAAATTTTATTGAAATTGAAAAGAAAAACATTTGTTTGAAATCAAAGATATTTATACAGGGAAAATATATAAAGTTGATATTTTAGAATTCTTGCATTGACATATTTGTTTAAGTGTTGAGAAAATGGATTTGAGAGATGGTAAAAAAAATTGGTTTGGAAGAAGGTGCAGAAGGTAGCGGAAGGGGTGATCAGGGACAAGGAGAGAGTAGTAATGTGGGAGGGAGTGAAATAAAAAGTGAAAGAACAGAAATGAAGAGTTATTTTGAAATATTGATAGAAAAAATTTATGAAAATACAGCAAGTTTAATAATAATAATAGTTTTTATTGATAGTAAGTGAGACATAATTCATACATGAAATGTGATTCTAGTACTATCAAAGGGCATGTGTTAGATGGGTAAGTACTTTCTTACACTCAACCTCTATTCTAATATGCTAATGGAGAATAGAAATGAAAAAAAAAGCTGAATTACAATATCTAGCAATATATCTATATAATCATGATGTGAATATGAATATGAAATAAAAGTAAACTCAGAAAAAATGGAAAGAATGAATGAAAACTCAGTAAGGATGGAAGAAAAATGAGAAAATGTACAGATTAAATAATAAATAGTATGAAAGAAATGAAAAATGAAATGTTTTCAAAGAATTCGAAGAGAGTATGGAAAGAATGGGAAAAGGTTTCAAAGAAAGTACAGAAGGAATATGCAAACGATTTGAAACAAGTAGTGAGCAAAATAACAAGGAATATCAAGGGAAAGTTATGCAAAAAACAGATGATAGTAACAATTTATTTGAAAAAGGCGAAAAACAAATACAAAATATAAAAATGAATCCTGATGACAATAATAATGAACTTATGCATGATATGAACATTATTAATAAAAAGTTTGAAAGCAAATAGGGAAAAACAATGATAAAGTAAAAATAATGAAAAAAAAAAAAAAAAAAAGGAAATAAATTAAAATAATAAAAAAAAAAATAGAAAAAAAAGGAATAATAATAATGAAATAGTAAAAAGTCAAAAATGAAAATAGAAAAAAAGTTGGATAAATATAACTATCAAAAATAAGAAAATTTTGAAATTATGAAAAAAAAAATAGTTGAAAATGTTAACATGAAACTTCGAATGAAAATTTTTGAATTGAAATATATGCTTGTAGTTATGAAACAAGTACATTTCAGTAGGAGATTTAAGCCGGTTCTGGGTCTCCCCCCACCACTATGACGTCACGTGTGACCTTGAATAGTTGCAGGTGTGCAATGTGTGTGTGTTTGACCTTGAGATTTGACTTTGAGATTTGTCATTGAGTTTTGATTGGGTTTGGTTATTCGTTGTTTTGACCTTGAGATTGACTTGAGTTTACTTAATTGACTTTGAGATTTACTTACAGTTTTGACCTTGAATATGACCTTGAGATTCATAACATTATGTGTGATCATGACCTTCATGAATCCTTGCACTCTCCAAGCGAGGAGGGCATTCATCCCTGAGAGAGCTAAGAGTGAACTGCGAGTATTGATGAGTGTGTTGATGCTCAGTGTGTAATGACCTTCACAGTCCCATCTACTGGAAATGGAGTGGGATGCCTCTTATAAAAAATGTGTGGAGTCGTTGATGAGAAATCAGATGTTAGATAATATCATCAGAGTGAATACAGAGTACGAGAAGTTTCTCAATTCAGGAGTGTATTTTTTATAAGGTGAAATAATCTATATTTTTTCATACAGTCTTACTAGTCTTTTCTTCCAAAAGTTGTAGATTTGAAGAGAATCAATTCTTCAATAATTGAAAAGAGGG